>BPTQ01000009.1:30586817-30640470 GCA_019973895.1 Chrysanthemum seticuspe
GGTAAAGGTCCTGATTGGATGTTTGATCTTGAGGTTTTATCTCCTTCAATGAATTATGTTCCTGTTAGAGAAGAAAATCAACCTATGCACAATGGAGAAGATTTACAATATGTTGTTCATGGAGTTCATATTAGACCTGATACTGTTCCTGATAAAGATCCTGTTAGTCCAAAACAAAGTACTGATGTTCCTAAGCAAGGTACTGATTCTCCAAAACAAAGTACTGTTGCACCACAATCCTCATTAACTGCTGAGGATCAATCTATTCAAGAGGAACTTAATCATATGCTTCTTCAAGATGTATTAGCACATTCTTACACTGATGAACAAAGGAGAGCTTATGAAGAGGCAAAGAAGAAGAACAAGACTGCAGAGTACTCTCACAGTACTTCTGACAGTACTTTCGACCAAAGTACTGCTGCACCTGTTGACAGTACTTTAGATGATTTGGATGATCCTATCATGCCTGGATTAGAAGAAACTGATGATGAGCTTGAAGATGAAGGTATTTTCTCAGACTCCAATGAAGGTGCTGATTATACTAACTTGGATGATGCATATGGAGTTCCACAGTCACCAATCTTACGGATTCATAAGAATCATCCAACTGATCAAATCATTGGTCCTTCTACTTCTGGAGTTATGACAAGACACAAAGCTAAGGGTTTCACAAAACCTCACAATGCTTTACTTAGCTTTGTGTATAAACAAAACAGGCTGAATCATAAGGACCATCAAACCTGCTTATTTACTTGTTTCATCTCTCAAGAGGAACCCAAGAATATTGCTCAAGCTTTGACTAAAGAAAGCTGGGTTGAAGCTATGCAGGAAGAACTTCTTCAATTTAAACTTCAAGAAGTTTGGGTTTTATGTGATCTTCCAGATGGGAAGAGAGTTATTGGAACCAGATGGGTTTTCAAAGTAAAAAGAGATGAAAGAGGCAATGTTATTAAAAACAAGGCAAGGTTAGTAGTACAAGGCTACAGACAAGAAGAAGGAGTAGATTATGATGAAGTATTTGCTCCTGTAGCAAGGATTGAGGCTATTAGAATATTTCTTGCTTTTGCTTCATACATGGGTTTTCAGGTTTACCAAATGGATGTCAAGAGTGCCTTTCTATATGGTACTATTACAGAAGAGGTGTATGTGAAACAACCTCCAGGTTTTGAAGATCCTAAACATCCAAACAAAGTCTATAAGGTGGTTAAGGCTCTTTATGGCCTTCATCAGGAACCTAGAGCTTGGTATGAGAGGCTCTCTACATTCTTATTACAACATGGATACAGGAGGGGAGCTATAGACAAGACTTTGTTTATCAAGAGAGACAAGAAGGATATCATGTTAGTTCAAGTTTATGTTGATGATATCATCTTTGGAGCTACCAAACAGTCCATGGTTAAGGAGTTTGAGCAGCTGATGCAGAAGGAATTTCAAATGAGTTCAATGGGAGAGTTAACTTTCTTTTTGGGACTTCAGGTTAAGCAGTCAAAGGAAGGAATTTTTATCAGTCAAGACAAGTATGTTACAGACATACTTAAGAAGTTTAATTTTGATGATATGAAGGCTGTTACTACACCTATTAAATCTATCAATTCATTGGGCAAAGATGAAGATGGACAACCAGTTGAAGTCAAGCTTTACAGATCAATGATTGGCTTTCTTATGTATCTTACTGCGTCCAAGCCTGATATCATGTTTGCAGTTTGTTTATGTGCAAGATATCAAGTCTCACCAAAGATCTCTCACATGAATGCAGTAAAAAGAATTTTCTGTTATTTGAAACAACAACCTAAGTTGGGGTTGTGGTATCCAAAAGAGTCACCTTTTCACTTAGAAGCTTTTTCAGATAGTGATTATGCAGGTGATAATTATGATAGAAGATCAACAACTGGTGGATGCCAATATCTTGGAAGAAGGTTAGTCTCCTGGCAATGCTAGAAGCAGACAATTGCAGCAACATCATCTACTGAAGTTGAATATGTCGCTGCTGCAAGCTGTTGTGGACAAGTTTTGTGGATGCAGAATCAACTCTTGGACTATGGGTTCAATTTCAAAAATACTCCTATCAATATTGATAATGAGAGTACCATTTGTATTGTGAAGAATCCAGTTTATCATTCCAATACCAAGCACATTCAGATTAGGCATCACTTTATCAGAGATTGCTATGAGCACAGGCTCATAAATGTTGTTAAGGTTCACACAGATGACAATGTAGCTGACTTACTCACCAAATGCTTTGATGTTTCAAGATTCAATCACTTGGTGGTGAGTATTGGTATGATTAACTATTAAGCTATATTTGAGGGGAGGACTATAAGGTGTTAGTATAGTCCTGTGTCTTGCTTGAGGGGAGGATACTTGTATATACTTAGTTTCTGTGGAGGAATTTAGCAAAGTACTGTTTTTCCTGAAAGTACTGCTTGGAAAGTACTGCTTTGGGAAAGTACTGCATACGTGGAAAGTACTGTTTGTCGTATTAAAGTACTGTTCCAACGGTTATATTGAGGGGTAATTAATGCTAACGGTTATTTTATTTTGGGCAATGATTTTTTAAATCTCACCTATAAATAACTCCTTTCCGATTTTCCCTCTCATATTATTACATTAGCATCGTTTCCATATTTCTCTCATTCTTATTCAATTTTAATTTGTGCTTACCTAATCACCAATGGCGAATCGACCTACTGTTTCAAAGCACAATATGGTAGCCAATTTAGACAAGACTGAAGACAACGCGGCGTTTCACGATATTATTGATTTTTTAACTGGGTCACAAATCAGTTATGCTCTTTTAGTGGAGCCGGATATTATTGAGCCTTGGATTCAAGAATTTTGGGCTACTGCAAGAGAAAACATGGAGAATGAAGACTTTTATATTAGGGCTACAGTTGTTGGACGAACTGTGAAGATTACTGAAGCATCTATTAGAGAGGATTTGCTGTTTAATGATAATGATGGTGCTATTCGTTTTGCCAAGGAATTGATTTGGGAAACTTTTGGGCATATTGGTTATGAAGGTTCTTTAACGGAACAAACATTCAGAAAACAGTTGTTTTGTCCTCAATGGAAATTTTTGGTTCATAAGTTGCTACATTGCATAAGTGCTAAGAGTACTTCTTGGGAGCAGTTCGGGTCCAATATAGCATCTGCTATGGTTGGGTTAGCTACGAATCGAGTTTTTAACTTCTCAAGGCTAATATTGGACGGGATGCTTTCGCATATCTCACATGGTTCTACTTGGCTAATGTACCCACGGTTTCTACAGGTTTTCTTAAACAAGCAACTTGCTGATGTGCCAAAACCTACAGACTTATTGCCTGTTATTGTTCAACAACCCAAGATTTTTACTTTTATGGCTAGAAGAAGTGATTTATTTAGAGGACCATATACACCTTTAACTACTTCTATGATGGAAGTTGTTCAGGCTGTTAGAGCTGATAATGAAGATGATGCAGCAAGTGAAAGTACTGCATCTGAAGGTACTGCATCTGCAAGTACTGCTTCTCATGAAGGTACTGCATCTTTACAGGGTAATGTTTCTCCAAGCCTTGAGGTTCAAGAAGAGATTGTAAGATCACCTACTCCATCTCCACCACAATCTGTTCCTGTTTCTCAATCAGAGGAACATTCACATATTCAAGGTGAAGATCCATATACTATACCTCGTGAAGGTTTATCTTTGGATAATTATGCTTTGACAAGGGAGATAGTTAAGTTGCAAAAGACTACTAAGGTTCAAGCTAAGCAGATAAAGAAATTGAAGTTTAGAAGGCTAAAGACTTTTGTGTGGCCATTAGTTCAAGAATTTCGTGTCTGGGTCAAAAACAAAAAGAAGGCGCAAAAGCAGTCTAGGAAACACAAACGCCAACAGGTTCATCAACCATCTTCTGTTCAATTGGGGAGGAATTTAGAAAAAGAAAATTTGAAAGAAGATGTTACGAAGAAGAAAGAACCTGAAGGTACTGAAGAAAAGATTATTTCAGATACTGAAGAAAAGATTATTTCAGATACTGAGGAACAAGAAGAACAAGTTCAAGTTCAAGGTACTGATGATCAAGGTACTGAACATCAAAGTGTTGCTTTTCAAGATATTTCTAGGAAAGAGGTAATAACACCAAGAGTATTGAATTTTGAAGAAGAAGCTGGTCCTTCTACAACTGTTATACAAGAAGAGGAGGAAGCTACATTCAAACCTATTCATTCTGCAAGTGATGATGAATTCATTGCTACAATTTTAGGAGATTTGTCACAACCTAGAGGTGGTGTTACTATTAGAGATGTACAAGAAGAAGAACAACAAAGAACTTCTCAACCTGCAATTGATCCTAAGGATAAAGGGAAAGGTGTTCTGGTTGAAACCAAGAAAAAGAAAATAACTTTAGCAGAACTTAGAGCAATTGAAGTTGCTAGGAATGAAGCTGTAGCTAGAAAAGTTCAAGAAGAGTTAAATGCTAAAGATAGAAAAGATCAGGAAGCTCAAGAGGCTCAGAATAGAGAAGCAGCTCAAAAGGTACAAGATGAATTAGATGCTGAAGCTGCTGAACCATTACAGTCACCTGTTCCTGTTAGATTTATGCCAAGAAGACTTAATAAAGCTAAAGACAGAAATGCTATGATGGCTTATCTAAAAAGTCAAGGGTATAAAGGATTGCAGAAGTTTAATTATTTTGAGATGAAAAGATTATATGATGCTGCTAGGGAGGATTATAAGAAGGATGTTGCAGGCATCAAAGATTTTAGGGAAGAAGCTACCTGGACTGAAGCTGAAAGAAAGAAGAGTTTGAAAAGAAAAAGGAAAACTGAAGTTACAGATGTTCAGTTTTCAAAGAAAGAAAAAGTTGAATTAAGATCTGAGACTAGTGATGAATTAAGGAATTATCTCAGAGTGGTAGATTTTGATTATACAAAGGAAGATGATGACATGAAGATGAACAGATCAAAGATTAGTGTTTTTGAAGTTGTGAAATCCAAAGATGGAGATTACATGATTTTTCATAAAGAAGATGAAAGCTTCAAAGTTTTCAAAAGGCTGTGGGACTTACTGCACATTATAGATAGAGTTGATCTATTCTACTTATATAATGTGGTGAAGGCTTACTTTGAAAATAATCCATTAGAAGGGATTGGTTTAGTTTTACATGGTGATCTCATAACTATATGGGAAACTGAAGAAGAGAGCACTGATGATATTTGGAAGAATCAAGAAAGCTGGGAAATTGTTTGCTGGAGATTCTTTGAAGAGTCTGGAGTTCATGTTTTAGAGCTGGAAAATGGAACAATGATACACATGTTTGCAGAAAGAAGATACCCTCTCACAGTTGAGCTCATGAGAAGAATGCTAGAGCATGGATTGGGAGTAGAAGAGGATAATGAAACTGCTTGCATGGTTATCAACTTATTTATCAACTGGACTACCATTGCTGAAAATGATCAATAACTAGTATGAATTTTATTTGAATAAATACTTTGTGATATATCATTACTTTTATTCAAAGTACTGCTGATCAGACAGTACTTTCATCAAAGTACTGTTTGCAGAAATAAACCAGTTAAATGAATTTTAGAAGAAACCTTTTTCTAAGTAATAAATATTTTGAAATAAAGGTTGAATAAATGGTTTTTGTGATGATAACATCAATAGGTTATCAATCCACCATGGTTACAAAAGGATTGACTAATCCATGAGCAAACGGCTCTGGTAAAGATATATCAAATCCGTTTTTAGTTGACAACTTGCTAATAAGTTGGATGGTAATCAACTCACCATATCAGTAATGTAAAGAGTTGGCTAGCCCACAAGAAAATGGCTTGTGGTAAAGGCTGTGGAAAAACCATTATTGGTAATTAGTTCACCATTAGATAGAAGAACTAACTAGTCCAGAAGGGTACAGCTTTTGGTAAAGACAAAACAAATCTGTTGATAGCTGGTGGTTTGCTAAAAATCATATGGTTATCAATGTACCATGGTCTTACACACCAAAACATTTGGCTACTCCAGAGATAATGGCTTTGGTAAAGAGATCTAAATCCATTAAATTTTCAATGATTCACTTGGAAGTGATGAGAATAGTATGCAACTTAAACTGAATTAATGTACAATTTGTCATATGTTGTTGTGTTGCTGAAAAGATGGAGCTTGTTGGATGCTGTTGTGAAAAGAACAATTCTAAGAGATACTTTGATAAGCACAGATACTACAGAGATACAATCTAAAGACTAAGAAACAATCCGTTTTTAAAAGATGAAGTTATTAAAGACATATTCATAAAGGAACTTGAAGTCAAGCAAGTAGAATTCAAGTTAGGGGAGGATTGTTGGGATATGAAAGTGCTGAAGATATGAAAGTACTGAAAACTGCAAAAGTACGGGAAGAAGTCAAAGAGTCAAAGTACTGCTAAAGACAAAGTCAAAGTACTGCACTATGAAGTCAAAGTACTGCAAGAACAAAGAACTGTTATATTCGTTTATGGAAAGTATTGTATTCTATATTTAGATTACTTGTCATACAAGAATACAAATTGTAAACCGACTAGGATATCCTTGAGCCTATAAAAGGACTCCTAGATTGGCATTAGAGGCACGATTCCAAAAAGAGTTTTAGAGTTTACGAATTAGTGTTTTAGAGAGAAGTTCGATTATCTTAGAGTTGTATTAGAGTATCTGCATAATAAGCAGATTTAGAGTTTATAATAAAAGTTATTCTTCTTAGCTTTGTTAAGTAAATTCCGCGTACTTGATAAAGATTGCTCAGTGTTTCTTTGTTAATAACTTAGGATTAATCCGAGGTTATTAAACCTTAACAAGCTAGTTAAAGTTAGTTTGATTAAAGTATATCGATCCAACAATCCTTGTTCGAGCTTATTTCCAAAAACGAAGACTTGGAAATCTAGTTATTTTTTAGAGTCTATTTTTTCTGGGGGAATTGGGCTCTTTTTACCACAAAAATAACTATCACTTTAAGGAGTTACGTTGTAGTGCTCAGTGTCACATTCAATTGTGGATTTTCAAGAGGTAATGTACGTCTATTACTTGATGGTTGGTTGGTTGAAGAGTATAGAGTACTTAAGAGATTCAATGGAGCATGAATTCTCGGCACCGCTCTTTGTTTCATATGTGCAAGTTTAGGTCACGAGTTCGGGATAGTTTACTTCAGGGTCAAATTCATCATATTGGGTTTTCTCCATCAGCTGTCACGACAAAGAGCCTACTGAATGATAATGGGGTTGATTACATGTTTTGCTAAGAGAGCTGAAAAGAGACAGATTATGACGTCTGTTCACATCAGTTCAGGCCTCCTACTCCAAAGAAAAGAAATGTGTACGTTTCAGTGCGCATTATCTTCGGAAGAAGAGAAATCGTCTTATTATGACCATTCTCATCAACATGCTTCATGCTTTTTCCATGCGCTTCAGTCATCAAGTAAACCGGGCTACTGTTGATTGTTTTCTTATTCCACTTGCTCAACTATAATGAAGATGGAGACATCATGTGCTAATTTTGCGGGGGAGAAGTGTTAATAGACTACATTTGGATGATGGTCACTTGTTTAATCAAGAATGGCATCTTCGTATGCAATTCTTGAGGGGGAGAAGAAGTGTGATAATTTTGCATGGTTGATTGATTTATGAGAATATATGGTCATACGGCTCCTAACTCATGTAAGAACCGAGCTTCTTCTTATCGGGTCATCTTTACATGGTGTTTTTCTTCTATGAGCCGCTGGTTGACATCTTCACAAGCTGATATGAGTTTATTGACAAAGTGCTTCCGGTTAATGCTTCACGTGCACATCAACATGATGATTCCGAACAACCTTCTGTTCTTGTTTGATGTGATTGGTAGTTTGGTGTTACCATCTTATGTGTTCGTTGCGGCCTGATTGCTGATTTCCTTGATGAACATCTTTCTGTTCTTGTTTGATTGGGAGGGATTTTAGTTAAGGGGATTTGCAAGATGTAAGTTGATTGGGATGCTTTTTGGTGATGATCTTGTTTTTGGTAAGTTGAAGATGTTAACTATCTATTCCCCAACTGGACAATCTTGAAGAAGGTCGAGTCTACAGTCTGTTCTACATTTTCTGCTACATGATAGAAGACTAAAGACGAGTTGCAATTTAACGATCTAAAGACTTCTTCTTAATCTGGGCATTTATCTAACAGATTGTCGGTTTAGGGGAGAGCACTAATTGGGGGAGAGTGATATGTCTGATTTAATCCCCAATTAGACTTGCTCACACTGTACTTCAGCATGTTGATTCCCACAAAGACTTCAAGCGTTCTTCTCAACAAATTTCTTGTATTTGGGCTGATAATATGTTGCTGATTCTGAAGTGTCAAAACCAGCAAGGGGGAAGGAGACAATCATCTAAACGTGAGTAAACTTGATGAACTTAATACTTCTAAGTAATTGAAGATATCCCGGGAAGACAAATGTTATTACCGCAGAGAAACTCAAGGCTTGACTCATGGCGAGTAAACTTGATGGACTTAATACTTCTAAGTGATTGAAGTTATCCCGGGAAAACAAATGTCATGACCGTAGAGAAATTCAAGGTTTTACTCATCAAGGCGTTTAGTGTTCTTATTCCAACTAGGTGGGGGAAGTGATGTTAGAGTTAGTTTCTGAAGATGAATGAGGTACACTGGTGTGTGATGATCTCGATGTTATCGCAATCATCAGGGGAGAGAGAGATTGTGTACATTGGGGATGCTCAGCTGTTTTACTTGAGGGCTTAATCTGTGATTCAGAGATATAATCACTTATTCCGGTGTTGACATCCGCAGAGATTGTCACCCGCAGAGATAATCAGTGATTCGGCCTGCTTCTTCAATGTTATCGGTTGTTCTCTCTTTGGGGAATGTGTGTACTTCGGGTCCTTGAGCTTCATACACGATCATCAGGGAAGAAAGCCATTGTTTACCACAAACATTGGGGAGGTGTTTTCCTTCCGGGCATGATGTGTATTCGGGAGAGTTCTTGGATATTGGTGTACTTCGGGTTCTTGAGCTTCATACACGTTCATCAGGGAAGAAAAATGTGAACATGGGAAGGTGTTCTTCATTCCCCTCATGAAGTGTATTCGGGAGAGTTCTTGAGCATTATACTAAGAGACGGACTGCATCATTTCAACTACTCGGGGGAAGTGGTTTCTTGACAACTTCTGGTATGGATTGCTTCAGACTTCAGTGGGTATGGAATTTGAGAAGATTATTTTAATGTGGAATGATACGTTGCTGTTGTTCTATTGGATGATATAACCTCGAACGAAGAATCACGGTGATTATTCTTAAAAGGAGCAGCTGGGATTATGATAATGGTGTGCTTCTTTGTGCACCTGGCTAAAGCAAGCTTGAAATAGAGCTTCAAATCTGCTCAACATAAGGATTTTCGGTTTGGGGGGAAGCTGCCAAAGTCTCTCTTTCTCAAAGGCTCATGTTCTATCTTCTATTTTGGAGCCTCGGAAGCTTTGGTGGTGGAAGTTTAAGAGATGACGAATTCTATCTTCTACGACGTGCTGTTCGATATCCTTATCTCGGTACTCGTTTCATCATCTTCTTTAACTATATCATCTATTCTATCCTTGTATATATTTTTCAGAAAAACCAAATACAAAAATATAAAACCAAGAAAAAGAAAATAGAAAAATATAAAACCAACAAAAACCCATAAAAATTTGAAAAATCTTAAAATACCAAAAATATTGTTTTTATCAAGACATGTCTTCTGGTATCGATAACATCTACGGTCTTAGAAATGTCATTCAATAATGGCACGGGACCATAGATGAAGTTCGAGCAGGAGGTGTAAATATTCTTTTCCAAAACATTTCTCAAAATATGGCTTACAGTTATTTCAGACTGTAACCCGCGCTAAAACCATGGCTTGCTATTATTTCTGATAGCAACCCGCTCTTCAAGAAAGGAAAGTGCTGCGCTTAAACAATTTTTCAAAATATTTCGAGCACTTATCCAAAAAACAAAACAAGGAAAGCATGTCGCCAAAAAGACTGTTGTTCCTACACAAATGTTTTTCCGTCTAAAATTCTTCAGAAAAATATTTGGTGTTTTCAAAATTGGTGGTAAATGAGTTGCTTGAAAAATCAATCAGTTTCAGAGTTTTATAAAAAATTTGTAAACTCAATCAATGACTTCAGCGCTTTTAAAATTTTCAGAAAATGAGTCATTGATTGAGGGGGAGAATGTTTTCAAATCTATATCATCTAACGAGCTTTCTTAATTATCCTACGTGCTTAATTAAAAATGATAATTGCCTGTGTCGAAGGACTAGGAATTTAGGATATGATTGTTAGGTTTAGATGATTAGAGTTTGATTAACACATAAACCCCATGCCATATATGAATTGATTGATATGTTGGATTGACTTTTATTAGTCGATTACTGTTTGGGTGATGTCGACCACCATATATCTGTATGTATGTTCACTAACATATGCAGGTATATTGGTATAAGAATGTTCTCGATCCGGATCCCACTATTGATGATGATTGGATGCCGAAAGGAAAGGGTAACTATATCTTGGGTTGACATATGAAGAAACGGAGCTTAACTGGACTTCTATGGAGAGTTGGCATATATGCAACGTAAGAGGTCTCACTGCATCAGCAGATGGTTTTCTTCTAAGTGATTGAAGAAACGGAGCTTAATTGGACCTCAGTTGGCATTCTAAATGCAACGTAAGAAGAAGTCTCACTGCTTCTGCAGACGGTTTTTCTTCCAAGCCTTACAGCAACAACAACAAACGCGGCTCAACCACCTAACGAATCTTTGTGCAGGATACCATTTTTAAACAATTTTGAATAATTTGATTAAATTGTTTTGAAAATGGAAAAATATTGTTTTGAAAATAAATTGAACTAAATTTTGAAAATCACCGGACTTCATTTTATCAAAACTTAAGTCACTCAATTATCGACTTCGGTCATCGATTGAGGGGGAGAGTGATTTAAAATAAATTATTTTCAATCAATATTGCTTCATAAAAGTCCGGATTGTACAAATATAAGTGGTGATCTAAAGATTTAATGTTATGTCATGGTATGATTTTTTCTTTAGAATCAAGGTCTTTCAAAATGAAATTTTTTCTGTTCTTGTTTGATTGTGAAATTGTTTTGTTTTACTTAAAAGATCTCTTAAAAACTATCATACCTGACACTAACAATCTTTAATGTCTTAAAATGGTCCTTATCTGTCATCTTTCAAAATTGAATCTTGCCACGTCTTTCCCCAAATTTTTCTAAATAATTTAAATCAATTGGGATCACAAATCTCAAATGGTTTGATATTTCTGATCGGGGTAGAGATCGTGTTTTAAATCTCAAATCTGTTTTAAATGGAATTGGTTTTAGTCCTTTAAAGGCACTCCTGCCTCCATGTGCCAAACGATTTCAATATACATAATGCACATGTTGAGGAGGAGGATTTATCCAAAAACCAGATGAGTATTTAAACAAGGCCACATTTTCTCCCATGTTTTCTAAACCTTATTAAATCACTTGGGATCAAAAATCTCAAAGGGTTTGATATTTTTGATCGGGAGAGAATTTGTGATTTAATAATGAAATTTGATAAAAGGTGATCGTTTTGATTTAATTGTGCACGCTGCTCGCTCATATGTGCTAAACGCTTTCGAATCTTGAAGCACATATTGAGGGGGAGCAAATAAACTATCGAGGTACGAAAGCTTTTTAAAGTGATTTATAAAGTACCTTGATTGAGTTTTCAAATGGTTTTCTTAATGGCTCTTGTGATTGTGGTTGTGCTTCAAAAGAACTCTTGCCTCTATGTGTTAAAATGATTTCTCTTATCCTATGCACATATTGAGGGGGAGAATTTACCAAGAAAATCAAATGGCTTTTTCGTATGAAAATTGTGATCAAAGAAAATATTTCAAAGTCCTTTTGCCTCCTGTGCTAAACAATTTATAAATCATACGCACATGTTGAGGGGGAGGTTTTCTAAATGATCAAAACTATTAGGGTACAAAATGCTTTGATCTCGTATTACAAGTACCTTGATTGTTTTTCCAAATGATTTTTCAATTGGTTTCAAGGAAGAATGAACTGTACCAAAAAGACCGACCATTTTACTTTATGTATGGAGTTATAAGGATGGTTAGGTTAGGTATTTGTTCCCACGATCCGCCAGAACCGGAGGGATCTTCCCAGGGACAATCCACTAGATAATGTATAGTCCTTAGGTATGATGAAAAAAGGAGAAAAATGAGAAATGGGAAGAGTGCGGACTGAGACTGAGCTAGTACTGGAATAAACCCAACAAGGTTCTAGTTATGAAGTCTCGGTAAGCACTGAAGGGGTTGAAGAATGAAAAAGAAATGAATATGAAAAGGGTGAAAAGAAATAGCCCTCCAACAATTCAACCTTAGGGCAGAATCCGGGTTCAATACATATGCTACTAGTGTTTACTAAGGTAACACTGGTATTGAAGACAAGACGTCATGGACCCAGTGACGCACTGCACTAAACTTCCCAAGCTACTCAAGTTCCTCTTAAAAGGGCTTGTTTCATTCTCACGGGGAACCGACATAATCTATCGACTTTCTCTTAGAGATTGTTGATATTGAAGAAGGAGACCCTCTCCCTAGTCTCCGGCACACGAACCAATTATGCACAATTGAGTCTAGAGCCAAGAGATCATCCACAATATCTCGTTAGGACACTAAATTCATGAAGACTTGGTGTTTCACACAATGTGTAAAGTAAGTATATATTAAGAGTCCTACGCATTATCCTTGTGGTATTGCCAGAACATCTGAGTGGTATGTAAAAGTATTCACGATGAAGATGGAAATCCTTCTAGAGCCAACATCAAACAAGCTCTTGGTGGGTGACATGTGAGATCTTCTCGTAAGATCAAGCTTGTGACAACTGGATAGAAACGATGGGGAGATTCATTCTTGAATCAACCTTGGTCCAGGAATGGAATTGACGAATACTTTTGGAAAAACCGTTCGATGTGCAAACCTTCTTTTCTCTAGCACGTCAAATGTGTATTTGATAAGGTTTTAAAAGGTACCATTTTGAGGGGTCGTTTAAGTCCTTATTTGATCACTTTTGTATCCGTTATTGCTTAATATCGTTCCTTTTCACTTTTTAGGTCTCGTGAAGGCAAAATGCTGGAATGGCACTTATTTGGACAGAAAGGCGCGAATATATGAAGAAAATGGCCAAAGTCGAAACCGAGACACTCACAGTCGCTGAATGTAGAAGGCGACGGCGTCAGGAGCTATTTGCGACGCCGTCGGAGAATTATTGTGACGGGTCAGAACTCAAAACTCGTGTTTTCAAGAGACGGCGTCTAGTTGTGAAAGAGTAGGCCGTCGCTACTCAGACGGCCTAGATGCGATCCAGACGACGTCAGAAGCTGAAGAGGACGGCGTCACGGACATAAGGTGACGCCGTCGCAAGGTTAACGTGGCCAAGACGAAACCCTAATGGCGGCGACACGACGGCGTCACTAAACATAAGGTGACGTCGTCGCAACTATAATCTTATATATAGAATCCGAATTTTTCAGTCTTTGTGTGGAGAGTCTTTGGAGTAAAAACCTAAAACCGAACCTAAGGTGTCTTGTACAGTATTTTAGGGTTTTTAACCCTATCTTACACCAAGATAAGTCTTTGCTTCATTAATTCAATTATGTCTTTGATTATTTGTGTGTATGCTTGCATGTTCTCCATGTCCGGCTAATTTATTTGTGTGTTTGCTTAGGAAGTATGAAACTTAATTATTAAATATTGATTGGTTGTTTCTTATCTTAGTTGATTAATGATCTAGTAATGCGATAGGTCATTCGTTGTGTACTTAATGCTTGATTCATCTTTGTGAACCCTAGAGTATGATTACCTGAGTGATTGTAGTCTAAACCATCCGAAGAGCGCCTTAGAGTAGGAGTCTATAATCTCTAAGTGTATTTGTAGACAAGACCCTTTGGTAAGTTCAAAGAGTTAGGGAGAAACGCATACCCTACAACTTTAGAAACACAACGCAACTAGGAATAAGACATGACACTCAACCATCAATAGGAGATAATTAAGGAGTAATACAAACTAAGTAAACACATCTTTAAACTATCATACGAGCACACATTAATTAGACATAGACTCCCACAACCTTAGTTTAGATAATTAGATAATAGTAGAGTAATCGGTAGAAATACCAACCCCCCCAAATCCAATACCCGAGATTCGTACCTTTCCATTTTCATAAAATATAAAAAGATAAAAAATAATCTTCCTCAACCTTAACCTTAGCGTAGTAACTCCCTACTAGCATTCCTATTCCCCTAGAGAACGATATCAATACCCGTGGCTTACCCTAATTACTACACTACAACGATTAGGTTCACTGCCTAGGGTGTTATAAAACTTGCTCGAAGAAAAGGAAGTTCCTTTGACCCCGAATGACGCGTGTAGTTGAACCTGATGAAACAAATGACGAAGAGGACTATACACTTATGGATGAGGAAATACCCGAGGAAGTAGATGAAGTAGACATTGACTATTTCAACGAATTTCCTACGGAAGAAGAACTATCTCGCCACCCTCACTTAGTGCGTGACCGCCGTCACATGTATGTTAGGAAAAGTCCTCGAATTAAGTTTGGGAACCCTTGGAATCTTAACATACCATGTGTCATAGGACACCTTTTTGTGGCAAAAGCTTACATTGATTGCAAGTCCCCAATCAACATCATGACTAGCACCTACTACAATTGGATATTGAAGAAGCCTATTCCAACTAGGCAAGACCCCAATGATCCTAATGTTAGTTGCAATTTTCTTGGTAGAGTTAAGGGATTGCCCGTTTATGTAGGTAGTTTCACGTTTCCTACGGACTTCATAATTGTAGATGATATTAGCACAGCCATAGACCCTAGCTTATCCCATGTTATTCTAGGAAAACCTTTCATAGAAAGCACCGGAATGACCTATGACCCCTTATTAGGAGTAGTGCGATTCAAGAATAAGACCGATGACATAGCTTACCAAATGCCGTTTAAGATTGAGAAGTTTTCGTCACTCTCTAATGATGAAAAGGAACTTAAACTATCGGTCTATTATAGGAATGATGAGGATAGGGAGAAAGGTGTTGATTATGTTATGGCTAAGATTTTCGGATTCTACAAGGATTGTTTGAGCCTAGGACCGGAATACAGGACCGAATGGGGAGAGGATGAACTCTTAGAGAAGCGCATTTTAGGACACTTCTACAATATGGAATCCCCCATTAGAGGCCGTCAAGAGAACGGTGGTGAGAAAACGTAGGAGCATGACTACGAGTCTAGCTACAAGACTCTTTAATAAAGAAAAGCGCTTCGTGGGAGGCAACCCATGCTTAATTGTTTGCTTGTTAGTGTCATATATCTTTTATTAATTGTTTATCCTCATGTTTAAATTTGTAAAAATGCTTTATTTTGTTTTTAACTTCGTCTTAATTACATATAAAGGTATTTTACATAAGGGATAAGTGTAGGGAGGATTACACACGTTTTCAAAAGAAACGTAAACATGAGAATAACAATTAACTAAAAGATATATATGTTTGTTTGTTCGAGTCAAATGCTTGTATCGAGTCATAATGGATGTTTTGCAGAAATTTTTTCCAGATTCTAAAGATGTAAATTTTCCAGAAATTTTTCCAGAAAATCGCAGACCAGTTTTTGTCAGGATAACCTGACGGCGTCAGGATTGCAACCTGATGGCGTCAGGAAGGAGTAAAAACATCAGATTACTTTTTCTCGTTTTCTGAGCTACTTATAAATTTTTGGAATTTTCCAGGTCTTAATTTTCTTAGAAATTCTGTAAACATCCATTCCACAAGCATTATATCTTAGTTTAAATCGAGTCTTATATATTATTACCGCCGATTTTACGCGAAGGTTTCGTTTGTTTTCTTCAAGTGTGCAGATTTAGTTTGTCAAGAAGAAGTTACATAAGATTGGAAGGAGCTTTTTACGCAATAATTCTTCTTGGAAAAGAATTTAACCACCACTTTACACGGATCCTACCGAGCTAATCAGGGGAGTATTAGTTTCTTTCGTTTTTAATTACCTTCCAATTATCATAACTTTGATACTTTCGGGGAACATTGGAGACAATGTTCAGTTTAAGTGTAGGGAGGGAAAATAAAACGGGAACTTTGAAACTATGCTTATCCTTGACTATTTGCTTTGTCCAATTGTGATTGTGTAATAAACCATGAGAAAATGTCGGTTAGGGTAATTTTGGCACCAAATTTAAAATTTTTCATGACATATAGGAGTGGGCCATTAGTCTTAACAAAAGCGTCTCACGGATAGGAAGTTATATGACTAGCACAAAACCCTTACCACCCAAATTCCACCCAAAATGTGAGGATCGCCCTTAGATTAGTAGGAATTAAAGCATTCATCTTTAATGCTTAGAGTGTGAACCGGTAGTATATTAGATTCTAGAACTTGTTTTGTGATGCATTCCGAGATCGCAAGTGAGGCTACACTTGTGTAGTTAGGAATAACTAAATGATAAGAGGCATTAGGATAACCCTTGTTTGATACCTGTAATATAATTACTTCTTCCACATCGGTTGAGTAATTCCCCCACACCCTTTGCGTTGTACTCATCTTTAGTACACGATACCCCTAGTTAACCCCTCAGAGCCTATCCTTTTCGCGGTTCTCGTGATATTTCGGTTTTTCCGGAATATCAATGAAGAGCATTGTTTACACCCCACCCCCAAATATACACCCAAATCGCCTTAGCCTACCCCTTATGCACTCACTTTTAGTGCAAATGTTTGTTATCACCCTAAACCCTTAGTTCAATTATCTAGTTGCTTGCATAAGTTGCTAAGTCGAGTCATATCCTTTGTATACAGTTTTGGGATGATTGGGATTCATGGGAAAAGTTAAAGTTTATGAAATGACGGGAAGGGAACGTTAATTCAAATTCCCTTTGTTTACGTAATAATGTACCCCAAGTGTTTTGATCTTTTCAAATCGGGTCAAATTAGTGTTAGAGTAATAAAAACTCAAGTGTAGGGATATGCTTATAAATCCCTAGTATTTTGATGTTATCTTAGAGGATGGTAGAGTAAAAGTGTATGAAAAAAAAATAGAGTGATTAAAAAAAAAAAAAAAAAAAAAAAAAAAAAACATACGGGCTACCATCCTACATCTATCCTTTAAATTTATGTTTGTTTATTTCAGTTATCTATAGTTTAGAGTGTCGAGTCTTGGCTTAGCAACGCCATTCTTCATATGCAGTTAACATAAAGATTTTTGACTTATCACCACTAAATAGCCTATCCCACCAAACCCTTATTTCCCTACCGTAAGCCTAACATTACAACCCTTTAAAAGACCTCTTTGATAGTCTTTCCTAGGTGCTTACGCCAAAGCGATGGAGGTTTGATCTATTCTCAAGCCTATGGTAATCTATGTACTAGGACCGGTTAATGAGTGTTTATCTTCCATTTCCTATATTGTTATATTTCATTTATACACCTGAGAGAGATGTGAGTATCCAAACACCCCATGTGAGGTGCTAGTATGTAATTTCCGTGCTTGTTATGACTTTTGCGGGGCTTATATGTGTTGTGGACCGTTTTGAATTAATGCTGAATGACCCCTAACTTATAAATTAATTGGCTAAAAGCACATTTGCTTGAGGACAAGCAAATAACAAGTGTAGGGATATTTGATAAGGTTTTAAAAGGTACCATTTTGAGGGGTCGTTTAAGTCCTTATTTGATCACTTTTGTATCCGTTATTGCTTAATATCGTTCCTTTTCACTTTTTAGGTCTCGTGAAGGCAAAATGCTGGAATGGCACTTATTTGGACAGAAAGGCGCGAATATATGAAGAAAATGGCCAAAGTCGAAACCGAGACACTCACAGTCGCTGAATGTAGAAGGCGACGGCGTCAGGAGCTATTTACGACGCCGTCGGAGAATTATTGTGACGGGTCAGAACTCAAAACTCGTGTTTTCAAGAGACGGCGTCTAGTTGTGAAAGAGTAGGCCATCGCTACTCAGACGGCCTAGATGCGATCCAGACGACGTCAGAAGCTGAAGAGGACGGCGTCACGGACATAAGGTGACGCCGTCGCAAGGTTAACGTGGCCAAGATGAAACCCTAATGGCGGCGACACGACGGCGTCACTAAACATAAGGTGACGCCGTCGCAACTATAATCTTATATATAGAATCCGAATTTTTCAGTCTTTGTGTGGAGAGTCTTTGGAGTAAAAACCTAAAACCGAACCTAAGGTGTCTTGTACAGTATTTTAGGGTTTTTAACCCTATCTTACACCAAGATAAGTCTTTGCTTCATTAATTCAATTATGTCTTTGATTATTTGTGTGTATGCTTGCATGTTCTCCATGTCCGGCTAATTTATTTGTGTGTTTGCTTAGGAAGTATGAAACTTAATTATTAAATATTGATTGGTTGTTTCTTATCTTAGTTGATTAATGATCTAGTAATGCGATAGGTCATTCGTTGTGTACTTAATGCTTGATTCATCTTTGTGAACCCTAGAGTATGATTACCTGAGTGATTGTAGTCTAAACCATCCGAAGAGCGCCTTAGAGTAGGAGTCTATAATCTCTAAGTGGATTTGTAGACAAGACCCTTTGGTAAGTTCAAAGAGTTAGGGAGAAACGCATACCCTACAACTTTAGAAACACAACGCAACTAGGAATAAGACGTGACACTCAACCATCAATAGGAGATAATTAAGGAGTAATACAAACTAAGTAAACACATCTTTAAACTATCATACGAGCACACATTAATTAGACATAGACTCCCACAACCTTAGTTTAGATAATTAGATAATAGTAGAGTAATCGGTAGAAATACCAACCCCCCCAAATCCAATACCCGAGATTCGTACCTTTCCATTTTCATAAAATATAAAAAGATAAAAAATAATCTTCCTCAACCTTAACCTTAGCGTAGTAACTCCCTACTAGCATTCCTATTCCCCTAGAGAACGATATCAATACCCGTGGCTTACCCTAATTACTACACTACAACGATTAGGTTCACTGCCTAGGGTGTTATAAAACTTGCTCGAAGAAAAGGAAGTTCCTTTGACCCCGAATGACGCGTGTAGCGTTATCAAGTTTTTGGCGCCGCTGCCGGGGAATAGAATAGCTAGTTAGTAGTCCACCTCGTTTAGGTTTCTTTGCTTGATTCCTATCAAGTAAACTTTTTTTTCTCATTTTTAGATTTCTCTTAGTCTATCCCCCTTCTTCGTAACCTTTGTTCGTAACCTCATCACTTTTCATCATGGAAGGTGATAACCCACTACCATTCATCAACATACCACCAAATGACCCGCCAAGAGCCCGTACTCTTGGTGAATACTCAAGACCAAGCCACCTAGGCTATAGGAACACCATTGAGCTTCCCGACCAAGCCCAAACTACGGCCCTGCGATCCGACACCATCCGGTTGGTGCAAAACGGATGTGCATTCCATGGACTTCGTTCCGAAGATCCAAATCAGCATCTGAGGGATTTCCTCAAAATAGTCGATTCCATCGACCTTGATGCTACTACTCGGGAGACCACGCGCCTGCGTCTCTTCCAATTCTCTCTACGGGACCAAGCTAGTAATTGGCTTGAGCGACTTCCCGCCGGCTCCATCTCAAGTTGGGATGATCTTACTTCTCGCTTCCTTGCTCAATTTTTCCCACCGGGGAGAACCACTAAGCTTAGGAATGACATCTTGATGTTCCAACAACGTCAAGGTGAATCTCTCTACGAAGCATGGACCCGATTCAAGGACTTACTTCATAAAGTCCCTCATAACGGCATTGATCTTTGGCTCCAAGTCCAAATCATTTATGATCATGTCAACTTTCCCACTAAGCGATCCATTGACCAAGCGGCCGGTGGAAAACTTAGTGATCTCACCGCAGAAGAATCATGGGAAATAATAGAGGACCTTGCCCTCTATGACAACGAAAGTTGGGATGACCCCCGTGAGCTGCCCAAAACCGTCAAGGCAATCTCCTTGCCTCCTCCCGACCGTAGGATGATCGAACTTGAAGATCAGGTTAAATTCCTCATGAGTTCCTACGAAAATCCTAAGTCTTCACACCATGTGAACAAAGCTTCCTCTACATGTGAGCCGTTTTGTGATCCTCATAACACGCGCAATAGTCCCCGATCCCCCGAACACGCTTCTGTTGACTACGCATCTTCGCGTATTAATGGAACGGGAGGAAGATTCCCTACAACACCCGGACCTAGGAATTTCAATGAAACCCGAGAGGCATGGAAAGGAAAGCCTGATTTCTACTGGGGACAAACCAAAGAATTCACCTCTAATGATTTCTCATGGCCCCCACCTAACGGTCCTAACCAACAAAACATCGAAGGGATGTTGCAAAACCTAGTTACATCCCAAGAAACCCAAATAGCTAAGCTCTCGGACCGCTTTAATAATCAACAAGCCGAGATGGATAGGAAAATAGACAACCTTTTGAAAGCCATAGCTAATAGTGATAAGAAGGTTAGTGCTATCTCAACTCCCGAGCCTTCAGGCATAGAGATTAAGGATCCAAGCAAGCTAAAGTATGTCCAATTCGTCAATACCATCGCCTTAGTTGAACCTGATGAAACAAATGACGAAGAGGACTATACACTTATGGATGAGGAAATACCCGAGGAAGTAGATGAAGTAGACATTGACTATTTCAACGAATTTCCTACGGAAGAAGAACTATCTCGCCACCCTCACTTAGTGCGTGACCGCCGTCACATGTATGTTAGGAAAAGTCCTCGAATTAAGTTTGGGAACCCTTGGAATCTTAACATACCATGTGTCATAGGACACCTTTTTGTGGCAAAAGCTTACATTGATTGCAAGTCCCCAATCAACATCATGACTAGCACCTACTACAATTGGATATTGAAGAAGCCTATTCCAACTAGGCAAGACCCCAATGATCCTAATGTTAGTTGCAATTTTCTTGGTAGAGTTAAGGGATTGCCCGTTTATGTAGGTAGTTTCACGTTTCCTACGGACTTCATAATTGTAGATGATATTAGCACAGCCATAGACCCTAGCTTATCCCATGTTATTCTAGGAAAACCTTTCATAGAAAGCACCGGAATGACCTATGACCCCTTATTAGGAGTAGTGCGATTCAAGAATAAGACCGATGACATAGCTTACCAAATGCCGTTTAAGATTGAGAAGTTTTCGTCACTCTCTAATGATGAAAAGGAACTTAAACTATCGGTCTATTATAGGAATGATGAGGATAGGGAGAAAGGTGTTGATTATGTTATGGCTAAGATTTTCGGATTCTACAAGGATTGTTTGAGCCTAGGACCGGAATACAGGACCGAATGGGGAGAGGATGAACTCTTAGAGAAGCGCATTTTAGGACACTTCTACAATATGGAATCCCCCATTAGAGGCCGTCAAGAGAACGGTGGTGAGAAAACGTAGGAGCATGACTACGAGTCTAGCTACAAGACTCTTTAATAAAGAAAAGCGCTTCGTGGGAGGCAACCCATGCTTAATTGTTTGCTTGTTAGTGTCATATATCTTTTATTAATTGTTTATCCTCATGTTTAAATTTGTAAAAATGCTTTATTTTGTTTTTAACTTCGTCTTAATTACATATAAAGGTATTTTACATAAGGGATAAGTGTAGGGAGGATTACACACGTTTTCAAAAGAAACGTAAACATGAGAATAACAATTAACTAAAAGATATATATGTTTGTTTGTTCGAGTCAAATGCTTGTATCGAGTCATAATGGATGTTTTGCAGAAATTTTTTCCAGATTCTAAAGATGTAAATTTTCCAGAAATTTTTCCAGAAAATCGCAGACCAGTTTTTGTCAGGATAACCTGACGGCGTCAGGATTGCAACCTGATGGCGTCAGGAAGGAGTAAAAACATCAGATTACTTTTTCTCGTTTTCTGAGCTACTTATAAATTTTTGGAATTTTCCAGGTCTTAATTTTCTTAGAAATTCTGTAAACATCCATTCCACAAGCATTATATCTTAGTTTAAATCGAGTCTTATATATTATTACCGCCGATTTTACGCGAAGGTTTCGTTTGTTTTCTTCAAGTGTGCAGATTTAGTTTGTCAAGAAGAAGTTACATAAGATTGGAAGGAGCTTTTTACGCAATAATTCTTCTTGGAAAAGAATTTAACCACCACTTTACACGGATCCTACCGAGCTAATCAGGGGAGTATTAGTTTCTTTCGTTTTTAATTACCTTCCAATTATCATAACTTTGATACTTTCGGGGAACATTGGAGACAATGTTCAGTTTAAGTGTAGGGAGGGAAAATAAAACGGGAACTTTGAAACTATGCTTATCCTTGACTATTTGCTTTGTCCAATTGTGATTGTGTAATAAACCATGAGAAAATGTCGGTTAGGGTAATTTTGGCACCAAATTTAAAATTTTTCATGACATATAGGAGTGGGCCATTAGTCTTAACAAAAGCGTCTCACGGATAGGAAGTTATATGACTAGCACAAAACCCTTACCACCCAAATTCCACCCAAAATGTGAGGATCGCCCTTAGATTAGTAGGAATTAAAGCATTCATCTTTAATGCTTAGAGTGTGAACCGGTAGTATATTAGATTCTAGAACTTGTTTTGTGATGCATTCCGAGATCGCAAGTGAGGCTACACTTGTGTAGTTAGGAATAACTAAATGATAAGAGGCATTAGGATAACCCTTGTTTGATACCTGTAATATAATTACTTCTTCCACATCGGTTGAGTAATTCCCCCACACCCTTTGCGTTGTACTCATCTTTAGTACACGATACCCCTAGTTAACCCCTCAGAGCCTATCCTTTTCGCGGTTCTCGTGATATTTCGGTTTTTCCGGAATATCAATGAAGAGCATTGTTTACACCCCACCCCCAAATATACACCCAAATCGCCTTAGCCTACCCCTTATGCACTCACTTTTAGTGCAAATGTTTGTTATCACCCTAAACCCTTAGTTCAATTATCTAGTTGCTTGCATAAGTTGCTAAGTCGAGTCATATCCTTTGTATACAGTTTTGGGATGATTGGGATTCATGGGAAAAGTTAAAGTTTATGAAATGACGGGAAGGGAACGTTAATTCAAATTCCCTTTGTTTACGTAATAATGTACCCCAAGTGTTTTGATCTTTTCAAATCGGGTCAAATTAGTGTTAGAGTAATAAAAACTCAAGTGTAGGGATATGCTTATAAATCCCTAGTATTTTGATGTTATCTTAGAGGATGGTAGAGTAAAAGTGTATGAAAAAAAAAATAGAGTGAAAAAAAAAAAAAAAAAAAAAAAAAAAAAAACATACGGGCTACCATCCTACATCTATCCTTTAAATTTATGTTTGTTTATTTCAGTTATCTATAGTTTAGAGTGTCGAGTCTTGGCTTAGCAACGCCATTCTTCATATGCAGTTAACATAAAGATTTTTGACTTATCACCACTAAATAGCCTATCCCACCAAACCCTTATTTCCCTACCGTAAGCCTAACATTACAACCCTTTAAAAGACCTCTTTGATAGTCTTTCCTAGGTGCTTACGCCAAAGCGATGGAGGTTTGATCTATTCTCAAGCCTATGGTAATCTATGTACTAGGACCGGTTAATGAGTGTTTATCTTCCATTTCCTATATTGTTATATTTCATTTATACACCTGAGAGAGATGTGAGTATCCAAACACCCCATGTGAGGTGCTAGTATGTAATTTCCGTGCTTGTTATGACTTTTGCGGGGCTTATATGTGTTGTGGACCGTTTTGAATTAATGCTGAATGACCCCTAACTTATAAATTAATTGGCTAAAAGCACATTTGCTTGAGGACAAGCAAATAACAAGTGTAGGGATATTTGATAAGGTTTTAAAAGGTACCATTTTGAGGGGTCGTTTAAGTCCTTATTTGATCACTTTTGTATCCGTTATTGCTTAATATCGTTCCTTTTCACTTTTTAGGTCTCGTGAAGGCAAAATGCTGGAATGGCACTTATTTGGACAGAAAGGCGCGAATATATGAAGAAAATGGCCAAAGTCGAAACCGAGACACTCACAGTCGCTGAATGTAGAAGGCGACGGCGTCAGGAGCTATTTACGACGCCGTCGGAGAATTATTGTGACGGGTCAGAACTCAAAACTCGTGTTTTCAAGAGACGGCGTCTAGTTGTGAAAGAGTAGGCCATCGCTACTCAGACGGCCTAGATGCGATCCAGACGACGTCAGAAGCTGAAGAGGACGGCGTCACGGACATAAGGTGACGCCGTCGCAAGGTTAACGTGGCCAAGATGAAACCCTAATGGCGGCGACACGACGGCGTCACTAAACATAAGGTGACGCCGTCGCAACTATAATCTTATATATAGAATCCGAATTTTTCAGTCTTTGTGTGGAGAGTCTTTGGAGTAAAAACCTAAAACCGAACCTAAGGTGTCTTGTACAGTATTTTAGGGTTTTTAACCCTATCTTACACCAAGATAAGTCTTTGCTTCATTAATTCAATTATGTCTTTGATTATTTGTGTGTATGCTTGCATGTTCTCCATGTCCGGCTAATTTATTTGTGTGTTTGCTTAGGAAGTATGAAACTTAATTATTAAATATTGATTGGTTGTTTCTTATCTTAGTTGATTAATGATCTAGTAATGCGATAGGTCATTCGTTGTGTACTTAATGCTTGATTCATCTTTGTGAACCCTAGAGTATGATTACCTGAGTGATTGTAGTCTAAACCATCCGAAGAGCGCCTTAGAGTAGGAGTCTATAATCTCTAAGTGGATTTGTAGACAAGACCCTTTGGTAAGTTCAAAGAGTTAGGGAGAAACGCATACCCTACAACTTTAGAAACACAACGCAACTAGGAATAAGACGTGACACTCAACCATCAATAGGAGATAATTAAGGAGTAATACAAACTAAGTAAACACATCTTTAAACTATCATACGAGCACACATTAATTAGACATAGACTCCCACAACCTTAGTTTAGATAATTAGATAATAGTAGAGTAATCGGTAGAAATACCAACCCCCCCAAATCCAATACCCGAGATTCGTACCTTTCCATTTTCATAAAATATAAAAAGATAAAAAATAATCTTCCTCAACCTTAACCTTAGCGTAGTAACTCCCTACTAGCATTCCTATTCCCCTAGAGAACGATATCAATACCCGTGGCTTACCCTAATTACTACACTACAACGATTAGGTTCACTGCCTAGGGTGTTATAAAACTTGCTCGAAGAAAAGGAAGTTCCTTTGACCCCGAACGACGCGTGTAGCGTTATCAGTATTCATATTTCAAATTCAAAAAGTATCTCTGATTGAAAAAATACTTTTAGAAAAACCATTCGATGTGCGAATCTCTTCTTTTCACTAGCACGTCGAATGTGTACTCATTCTCTAATACAAAAAGTATTTATGATTGAAAATTGATCTTTCTCATAAAACCTTCGTCGTATTGCAAAACTCTTTCTTCAAGCAATACGCGATTGTTTTTCAAATCATTTTTCATCAATCAGTGAATCTCAATTCGCTGGTTCACTCACTCCGTGTTGTCTTCTTTGAGACGTTCCGGTTTGAGAACAGCTGCGAAACCCTGTCAAGGAGATTCTTAGGAATCCTACCTGATCACAGGCAGTACTTGTACTGATCAATGGGGAACCGTGGGCCGTGTACCTCAATTCAACGAAAGTGATCAAAGACACTTTCATGTGTTTTATTGCTAACTGTTGTTTGCAGGTACATTTGGACGGTTGCAGCTGATCAGAATTGAGGCGTCAATCCAAAGCCGCATGCTCACAGCATCCACGCTTAATTTGAAGAAATCATGACTGGTTCATATCTACATAACCTGATCTGATATTTTTATACTATGCTTCTGCTACGCTGCTGCAAATATCATGAACCAGTAAGGCTTCCGCTACTCTGATGGAAAGATGTCATGATTCAAAAGTGTGAGCATGTCGGTCCAAAAGTCACAACTTCACATGATGGCAACACAATAAAGGGTGATCCAGAGATTTACTGTGGCTGATGATCTCAATGAAAGCTCGAAGATCATCAAAGATGTGGATCAGTTAAAGGCCTCCACCGAAAGTACAAATCAATGCGGACTTTGAAGTTGCACTACTTAAGCACAAAGATTGCGGAAGTGAAGAATTAAAGTCTACGAGCTCAAGACTGAAGATAAATTAGAATGCTAGGATTCAAAATGTAAAACATGGGGTGACCTCCCTTAGGGGGAGATTTTTAGGAATTAGAAAATTCCATAGTGAAGAGTCCGTCACCCCAAATATTATCTAGCATAAGTTAGCTCGTAGACTTGTCATTATTTACGTTATTTAGTAGTTTATTTATTAGTTTGTAGCGTAGTATAGCTTAGTGCAACACCGTGGAGGAAGGACGGGTCTTTACCCACTGTATACCTGATCCACAGGCCGATAGGAGGTCGTTATGTCTGTAACTATAAATACCCCTTCCATCCATGGAAGGGGTGGTGCTTTTCAATCTAATATTCCATACTTTTGTGTAAACCTCTAGCAAGAAAACACCCAACTCTCTACTTCTCTCTCTAATGGCAAACATGTATTTTGATCATCCAAGACCACCCGAATCATCAACACAATAAATATAACGATCCTACAGAAAAACAATCAAGGTACTTGTGATACGAGATCAAAGCATTTTGTACCTTAATAGTTTTGATCATTTAGAAAACCTCCCCCTCAACATGTGCATATGATTTAGAAATTGTTTGCACATGGAGGCAAGAGGACTTTGAAATATTTTCTTTGATCACAATTTTCATAGAAAAAGCCATTTGATTTTCTTTGGTAAATTCTCCCCCTCAATATGTGCATAGGATATTTGAAATCATTTTATCACATAGAGGAAAGAGTTCTTTTGAAGCACATCCATGAACACAAAAGCCATTAAGAAACCATTTGTTCCCCCTCAATATGTGCTTCGAGATTCGAAAGCGTTTAGCACATGTGAGAGAGCAGTATGCACACTTGAATCAGAACGAATTCTCCCCCGATCAAAAATATCAAACCCTTTGAGATTTTGGATCCCAAGTGATTTAAAACGGTTTAGTAAACATGGGAGAAAATTTGCCTGATTTAAAATACTCTTCTGATTTTTGGTTAAATGCTCCTCCTCAACATGTGCATTGTATATTTGAAATCGTTTGGCACATGGAGGAAGGAGTGCTTTAGAAACAATTACCCTTTTTAAAACCGATTTGAGATTTAAATCACGATCTCTCCCCTGATCAAAAATTTCAAACCAATTGAGATTTTGGATCCCGATTGATTTACATCATTTGGAAAATTTTGGGGAAAGACGTGGCTTGATTTAATTTTTGAAATTGACTGATAAGGACCAAATTAAGACATTAAAGATTGTTAGTGTCAGGTATGAAAGTTTTTAAGAGATCTTTAAGTAAAATAAAACGATTTCACAATCAAGCAAGAACAGAAAACATTTCATTTTGTAAGATCTTTGAGTTTTAAAGAAAATCATACCATGACATAACATTAAATCTTTAAATCACCACTTTAATTCGTACAAGCCGGACTTTTGTGAAGAAATATCGTTTGAAAATATTTTGTTTTAAATCACTCTCCCCCTCAATCGATGACCATAGTCGATGATTGAGTGACTTGAGTTTTGATAACATGAAGTCCGGTGATTTTCAAATTAAAGTCCAATTAATTTTCAAAACAATATTTTCCATTTTCAAAACAATTTAATCAAATTTTTTCAAAATTGTTTAAAAATGGTATCCTGCACAAAGATACGTTAGGTGGTTGAGATGCTTCTGTTGTTGCTGTAGGGAAGGAAGAAAACCGTCTGCAGATGCAGTGAGACTTCTTACGTTGCATTTTAATGCCAACTGATTGATTCACAAGCAACTCATTTACCACCATTTTGTTAAAACAAATATTTTTCTGAAGAATTTTAGACGGAAAAATATTTGAGTAGGAACAGCAGTCCTCCGACATACTTTCCTCATTTTGTTTTTAGGATAAGTGCTCGAAACATTTGAAAATAGGTTAAGCGCAGCACTTTCCTTTCTTGAAGAGCGGGTTGCTATCTGAAATAATAGCAAACCATGATTTAAGCACGGGTTACAGTCTGACGTAACTGCAAGCCATATTTTGAGACATGTTTAGAAAGAAATATTTACACCTCCTGCTCGAACTTCATCTATGGTCCCGTGCCATTATTGAATGACATTTCTAAGACCACAGATGTTATCGATACCAGAAGACATGTCTTAGAAAAATAATATTTTTGGTCTTTTTCAAATTTTCTGATTTTTATGGCTTTTTGAAGGTTTTATATTTTTGTATTTTCTTTTGCAGGTATTATATTTTTGTATTTTGGTTTTTGAAAAATATATACACAGATAGAGTAGATGATATAGTTTAAGAAGATGATGATACGAGTATCGAGATAAGGATATCGAGCAGCCCCGTTGAAGAAGATAGAAGTCATCATCTCTTAAACATTCACCACCAAAGCTTCCGAGGCTCCAGAATAGAAGATAGAATATGAGCCTTTGAGAAAGTGAGACTTTGGCAGCTTCCCCCCAAACCGAGAATCCTTTAGCTGAGCATATTCAAAGCTTTCTTACAAGCTTCCATTATCCAGGTGCACCAAGAAGCACACCATTATCATTGATCCTGCTGCTCCTTTTACAAATAATCACCGTGATTCATCGTTCGAGGTTATATCATCCAATAGAACAACAGCTACGTATCATCCCACATTTAAATAATCTTCTCAATTTCCATACCCACTGAAGTCTGAAGCGATCCATTCCAAAAGGTGTCAAGAGAACAATTCCCCCAAGTAGTTGAATTGATGCAGTCAGTCTCTTAGACTAGAGCTCACGAACCCGAATACACAAATAGAGTTCCAAAGAATAAATGATACAACCACCCACTGCACATTTATCTTTCCTGATGATTGTGTATGAAGCTCAAGAACCCGAAGTACCCAAATGCCCCCACACTTGTGTGCCTCTTTTATCTTCAGAAACTGTCTCTTACATCTCTTCCCCCACGTAGTTGGAATAAGAGCACTAAACGCCACGAGTCAAACCTTGAGTTTCTCTGCGGTAATGACATTTGTCTTCCTAGGATATCTTCAATCACTTAGAAGTATTAAGCTTATCAATTTTACTCGCTTTGTGTTTAGATGTATGTCTCCTTCCCCCTTGCTGGTTTTGACACTTCAGAATCAGCAACATATTATCAGCCCAAATACTTGAAATCTGTTGAGAAGATCACTTGAAGTCTTTGCGAGAATCAACTTGCTGAAGAACGTGAGCAAGTCTAATTGAGGATTAAATCTGACTTTTCACTCTCCCCTAAACTGACAATCTGTTTGATGAATGTTTGAATTAAGTAGAAGTCTTTAGATCGTTAAATGCAACTTGTCTTTAGTCTTCTAACATGTAGCAGAAAATGTAGAACAGACTGTAGACTCGACCTTCTTCAAGATTGTTCGAATGGGGAATAGAAAGTTAACATCTTCAACTCACCAAATGCATTCCCGTTAAATTTGAAATAGCAAATCCCCTTAACTAAAATCCCTCCCAATCAAACAAGAACAGAAAGATGTTCATCAAAGAAATCAGCCCAGCAACTGGAAGCACTTTGTCATTAATCAAATCAGCCCGTGTGAAGATGTCAACCAACGGCTCTTAGAAGAAACTCCATGTAACGATGACCCGATAAGAAGTATATCGGTTCTTACATGAGTTAGGAGCCGTTTGACCATTTATTCTCAGAAATCAATCAACCATGCAGTAAACTCACACTTCTTCTCCCCCTCAAGAATTGCATACGGAGTTGCAATTCTTGATTGAATAAGTGAATATCTTCAACAAATGTAGTCTATTCACACTTCTCCCCCGCAAAATTAGCACAAGATGTTGCCATCGTCATTATAGTTGAGCAAGTGGAATAAGAAAACAATCAACAGTAGCCCGGTTCACTTGATCATTAAAAGCGCATGGAAAAAGCATGACGCATGTTGATGAGAATGGTCATATAATGAGAAGATTTCTATTCTTCAGAAGATAAAGCGCACTGAAGCGTACACTTTTCTTTTCTTTAGGTACGAGGCATGAACTGTTGTGTTCATACGTCATAATCTCTATCTTTTCAGCTCTCGTGGCAAAACATGTAATCAACCCCATTATCATTCAGTAGGCTCTTTGTTATGACAGCTGATGGAGAAAACCCAATATGATGAATTTGACCCTGAAGTAGAACAACCCGAACTCGTGACTTAAACTTGCACATATGTAACAAAGAGCGGTGCCGAGACTTCATCGTCCATTGAATCTCTAAGTACTCTATACTCTTCATCCAACCAACCATCAAGTATAAGACGTACATCACCTCTTGAAAATCCACAATTGAATGTGACACTGAGCACTACAACGTAACTCCTTAAAGTGATAGTTATTTTGAGGTGATAACAGCCCAATTCCCCCAAGTGGTAAAAGAAAAGGAAAAAGTCACCCAACAATAACTAGATTTCCAAGTCTTCATTTTTGATAAGAAGCTCGAACAAGGATCATGAAGAATCTTCATCCAACCATCCCCGATACCTTCAGATACTAAGTACACTCGTCCGTGATATTTCACTTCATCCTCAAATAAATAATAGTGAATAAACTCCGTTGTCACATCTTCTTGGTTAAAAGCTCAGATCTAGCCTCCTTTGACGTTTTAAGTGAACTATGATAATGGTTTTCATCCCAACTATGGTTAGTAGCGCATAACCCTGTAAAACCATGTAATAACCAAACTGCCATGACGAAAATCCAAACACACATTCAATTCATGAAGTACACCCTTTTATCCCTTCTTCGAAGTAGAAACCGTAGCACCATCATCAAATAAGATCCCGAAATACACTTTCCTTTTTCCAGGATGGTTCCATCTTCACGGGATTTTACAATTCTATAGTTTAAACCGAGAAATAGTTTCTTTCGCGGGATTTTACAAAACCAAGAATAAACCGTAAGATCGATCCGGAAATGCACATTACTTAATCAGGATATTTTCATTGTCACGGGATTTTACAAGTCTATGATTTAAACCGAGAAATAGATTCTTTCGCGGGATTTTACAAAATCAAGACTAAACCGTAACCAATGTTAGTTTGAATATGTTATGACAACTTTGGTTTCGGTGAATATCTGTTTAAGGGGAACATGCAGCGGTTCATCAATGGTTCATTATCCAACATTCAAAAATATCATCAACTATCCAATACACACTTTGGTAAACACATCTTCCACATATTCTGACGACTATTGCTATGACCACTTGGTGAAGTAAACCCGATATACCAAACTTGACCATGAAGTAGAATTCCCCAGATTTGTTACTTAAGCTTGTACCAATCCTCGTGAAAAAGAAACGGTGTACCCAATATACAAAACCTCTTGACATTCTCAACTGTGTGAGACACCGAAGTGATAGCTACATTGTGGGTTAAGTGAGAAAGAAGCATAACTGTAACTAAATAGCCAAGTCTTTATCACACTCAATAAACGCCCAAACAAGTCATCTTCGCGAAAAGGTAGAAAGAAAGAAGACGAAATAAGTAAATGTGCCCGGAAAACTTCACTTCAATTCCAACTAAGAAATACCAAATACAAGCATCCTGAAGTCAACTTTGTTCAACCCTTAATTCAAGCCGCAACACAGTATCCTTTATGAAAATGTAGAAACCAAAGTATCAAATTGCATACCACAACAATTCTCAATGTCAACTCAAATCTCAACAAATCTCGACATCATCAAGTCTCATTAACAAATCTCATAATCAATCAAATCTATTGAGAAGCCTATCCAACCCAATCATGTGTACGACTCAAACTTGATTACTAGAACAATCGGGGCACGGTCCATGAAGTTCAATCTAAATTAAACCAAGTCACAATCCAATAAATGGATAAAAATCCAATAAACATGAGTGGCCTAATAACCCTTTCATTAGATTGCAGAATACAATATAAGGCCCTCGTTCAAAAACATGTATCATTGATCAAACCGATTCAATCATTCAGCCCATCCAATCAAATACAAAATCCGGATATACCATACGGCCCAACGAAGTGTGTTACCTGATCTAACTCTCAACATATACGCACCAACTTATGAGGCCCATGTCACCATATCCAAAGCCACATAAATCCCTAATCCTACGGGTATTTAAGTCACATATCTCACACTTAAATCAAACCCTAATATTACTCTTCTTATTCCTCTGCCTACCACACCTAAGCTGCTCCTTTCGCCTTCAAACCCTTGTCACCTCACAAGTATCCGCCAACCCCATTAAACACACTCACGCACCTCATACATGATATTCATTATCATACCCTGATGTGAAACTCCTTCATCTCTTTGATAGGAACATCTTCTTGCTCGCCACAGGGATGGCTTGAGCAAGTCATTAACGCTACATCGATGGTTTCATTTTAGAGATGGCCATGAGAACAAACAAAAGCTTCCAGGTAGGTTTAACTTAATGTGCTGTATAGATTGGATAACATGAACTCATGACAAAAGATTTAACATATATTGTTAAACTAGTTTCATGGTTCGAACATTCATATAAAATGAACAATTACATCAGTTATCGTATTAATCGTTTTAAACCGAATATGAAGATTGGATGAAGCCCATGATGGTTTTGTCCTTTCTTTGATTTTTGTTCATATATTGAAAAAGCCATTTAGATCGATGATGTTTTCCTTTGTGAAGTAATGGATCTGAAAAAGGTCTCGAATATAACATGAAAGGATGAAACTGAGATCTTGGATGAGTTTATTTGTTTGAATCAAGATCTATGATGTGTGAGTTTCATGGTTTTAGACCCTCGTGGTCTTGATGTTGCCTTAGAATGCCACAAAAGAAAGAAAGGTGAGATCTTGTATTTATTTGAGTCGAGTCTTGTTTCTTGATTGATGTAGGAGTTGTGAAGATAGATTATGTTGTTTTGGGTCTGTTAAGTTGATGCATCCCGATTTCTTGAGCTTTTCTTTGTACCTTGGACTGATGATGTAACACCTGAGGTTGAGTCTTGTTGTTTGGTTTATGGTATTGTGTTGTATGTCGTTGGTCTTTTGTAGTCATTTCATCATCTACAATTCTTTATATCAACTCGTTATAGAAAGTCAAGTCGCTACATCCTTTTAATCATGTCAAGTCGCTAACCCTTTTAGTCACAAACTATTATTTGACCTGAGTTGACTCAAAAATCAACTCGCTACCCATATGACTTTAACAACTCGCTACCAGTTTGACTCAAAAGTCAAACTGCCACTTTTCTTCATGACAAGTCGCTATGTAGAACCATTTTAGACATTTAGACAAAAAGCTCAATAGCAGATTGTAACAAGTTGCTTCTGTTTTTCTTGACATAAGTCGCTATTAACATTTGACTCAACTCGCTATTGACTTTAAAAAAAAGTCAACGACTATCCAAGTTGCTACAGAAATAATAGACAAGTTGCCATTGACTTTTTGACCATACAATGAATCTGGACGAGAACATGACCAAGTCTCTACCAAGAACATGACCACGTCTCTACCAAGAACATGACCAAGTCTCTACCAAGAACATCAAAAACATCACCAGCAGATTCATATAAAAACCATTCAATATCAAAAAACAGATTCATAATATCAAAACCACGTAAAAACCAGATTCATAATAACAAAACCACACATGTTATCAGCTTATAAAAACCAACGACAGCCAATCTGTTTTAAAATTAGACCACGTAAAAACCACTTAAACACAAAAAGAACCATATAAAAACCACTCGAATCATTACAAACAACACAATCTTGGATCTGGTACCATTTGTAGGATCGTATAGTTTGTATTGTTTAGATGATTCGGGTGGTCTAGGATGATGATAGTATATGAATGCCATGGTTAGAGAGATGAAGAGAGTAAAGAGGAAATTCTAGAGAGATAAACAAAAGTGTAAAAGGTTAGATTAGAACTTCCAACCCTCTACCTTGGAAGGTAGAGGGTATTTATAGGTTACAAACTAAACGACCTCCTGACGGCCTGTGGATCAGGTATACAGTGGGTAAAGACCCGTCCTTCCTCCACGGTGTTGCACTACGCTAATCTACGCTACAAACTAACTAATTAACTACTATATAACGTAAATAACTACAAGTCTACGAGCTAACATATGCTAGACCATAATTGGGGTGACCGACACTTTAACATGGAATTTCCAATTCCTAACACTTGAAAATCTCGGATTGAGAATGAAGAATTCACTTCTTTGATCAACATTTTCTAAAAATATCGACATCACTTTCCCGATCAAAATTAGTATTTTAAATACTTTGTTAAAGACAATTTTTTGGGAAAGGATGTGGTTTTCTAAAAGTTGCTCCCCCTCAATATGTGCATCGAGGTTCGAAAGTGTTTTGCACATTTAGGGAGAACCTGCACTTAGAGACAAATCAATCACGTTTCAATCCTTTTTGGTTTGATAAAGATGCTCCCCCTTAACATGTGCATGGGAAATTTGAAATCGTTTGGCACATGTAGGGAGGAGAGCTTGTTATAATATTTCTAAACCATTTATCGAATTAACAGTTTATATCCAATTTAAATCACAAATTCTCCCCCGATCACAATTTTCAAATCCTTTGAGATTTGTGATCTCTATTGATTTAAATTAAATTTTGAAAATTTTTAGGAGAATAGTGACTTACTTTTGAAAAAAAACATTGTAACTGATAAGGATCAGATTTAGAGACTTTAAACTCCAATGTTCAAGCATGCTTAAGTATCTTATGAAAACATAACATTAGCCAAGGTCTTGAACCAATTGTATAAGACATTGCAATTGTTTGACAAATAACCTTTTTGATTTAATTGAAATCATTCTCCCCCTCAATCAAAGACACAAGTTGTTGATTGAGAGATAGAGATTTTGACAAATGACAAGTCCAGATGATTTTCAAAAATTGAGTTCGAGTTATTTATCAAAGCTATTTAGTTTTTATTAGATGACAAATATTTTTCAGAAGAATTTAAAGAAGGAAAAATAATTGTGAAGGAAACATTTGTCTTTTTGGTGACAAACATTTGTTTTTAGAATCAGAGCATGAGATTTGAAAAATAAGATAAAGCATGGCTCTGTTCTTTCTTTTAAAACGGGTTACTGCCTGAAATGACAATAAACCACCATTTTTCTCTATCCCATTTTTTTAAGTTCATGTACAATCGAACTTCATCTAAAGACCCGTGTCATTCTTAGAGTGACAAATAAAAAACCGTAGATGTTATCGAAGAATAGAAAAAGATGGGAAAAATAATATTTTTGAGCTTTTTCAAAGATTTTCTGATTTTTATGGATTTTTGAAATTTTATAATTTCTATTTTCTTTTTGTGGGTTTTATATATATATATATATATATATTTTTTTTGAATAAATATTTACAAGAGATGGATGGAGAAAAACTTTTACTCCTTGTCTTCCTCTTGAAGACGTTTGAGTGTTTCCGGTTGTAGACTCCTTAGACCAAGTCGTGGAAGGATAAACTCAAAACGTTCTCTAGGAAGAGCTTTGGTGAAGATGTCTGCTAACTGATATTCAGTCTTCACAAAATATAGTTCCACCACACCGTTGTCCACTTGCTCCCTGATGAAATGATGTCGAATGTCGATATGCTTTGCTCTTGAATGTTGAACGTTATTGCATGAGAGAGCAATGGCACTCTTGTTATCATAGTACAGAGGGATTTTGTTGAATTCAAAGCCATAGTCAGATAATTGGGATCTCATCCATAGGATTTGAGCACAACAAGATGACATGGCTATGTATTCTGCCTCTGTAGAGGATATAGAGGTACTCATTTGTTTCTTTGAAGACCAGCTCACAAGCTTATCACCCAAAAACTGAGCACCTCCTGACGTGCTTCGACGTGTATCTTGACACCCTGCATGGTCAGCATCTGCATAGGCTGTTAGTGACATACCGGTGTCCTTCGGGTACCAAAGACCCGTTTAACCGGTGCTTTTTGGTAGGCTTATCCTGGTATCTAGCACACATGCATACAACGAACAGAATGTATGGTCTACTGGCAGTAAGGTACATGATGGATCTGGACACACTCCTTGTGTCAATGATATTTTGTATGATAATATTAAGCACGCGGAATTTACTTAGTAATACTTAGAAGATGGATTATATGATGTTATGTATATAAACACAGATTAAACACAAAACATAAGCTCCAATATTATTAATGAATAATACGAGTGATCTTAGCTTATCACTAGGGTTACACCTTGAAGCTCTTGTGTGTAATACGTATGTAATTACTAGTACCTAAGACAATGACCTAGGATCTCCTTTTATACAACAAGGAGTCCTTTACAAGATAAGTATAAAGCTAACATAATAGAATATACACAAGATCTATTCTATACTTATCTAGACGCGTTAACCTTATCATAAACAATAGCAGTGGTAATAATGTTCTAGCGGTGGGAATACGTTTCCACTGCTAGTGTTAAACCAAGCAGTATAAACCACATACTATCCGTGGTAACGGATTATTCCCAACAATCCTCCCCTAAACTTATGATTTCTCTGCAAATCAATAAGTTTCTTCAATATGCATTATCTTCAAGGATTTGGAATTCAACCAAACACTTCACTTCTTTCGTAACTTCTGTATGGCTCTTGAGCATTGATCTTGAAGCCTATATAACAATGCTCTGACCTTCTCATTGTCTTCATTAACTCTTATTGGTAAGGTTAACATCACTGTAAGAGCTCCAGCTCTAAGTGGATATTCTTTCTCAGCAAGCATGAAAAAATCTTCTCCATTAGTCGTAGAGACATGATGAACTTCACATGAATCATAGTAAAACCATTTAGTACCAAAACTTGTGAATAAGGTTTTCCAGAAGTCATCATCAACATTTGGTTCATAGAGCCTTCTAAGATTCACCCATATCTGCATCTCCTTTGTATCTTTGAGATCTTGAGCATTAAACCTTTCTTGAACTAATCTCCATAGTGTATTAAGGTCATCTCTGTCAAAAGATTTAATAAGATCTTCAAATGTCATGAATGATGAAGTTTCACCTCCCAGCCTTGTGATCTTCCATGATGGAGCTAAATTGCTAGCAGTAAAAACTTCCCAATCAATAATAGGATGTCGAACTTGCAGTGGATCTGGATAAAAATCTTCTTCTATTATCATCATCATTCCAGTCAGTTGTTCTTCAGTGAACTTCTCAGTAGGAATTTCCTTCTCAGTAGACATTACTTGATCTTCATCAACCTTAGTCTTCTTAACAGTTTGAAAATCACTTACTTTGGCCTTTCTCTTCAATCTAGGAAACCTTTTTGCTTCTTCTTCAGAGCCCATTGGAGTAAAGGCTTTATCTTGTTTTACAACTCTGTAGTAAGCCTTTTCAACTTGATCATCAGGCATTCCTCTAAATTGATGCTTCTTCCAATTACCAACATGACAACAATAAATCTTCATATATGAAAGAATTTGTGCCTTGGTAGGTTGTCTTGGTTTCTTTTGGTTCTTTTGGCCCTTTTTGACTGAACTAATTACATTTTGAAGTGCTTAATAGTTCTTCATTATAATGAAATCCTTCAACTGAGCAGATCTTTGTTCTTCAGTTAAGGATGCATCAGCTACAAGGTCAATTGCCTTTTTCTTGATCTCTGGATTATTTGCAATCAAGAATTGAATATCTTCTTCAGTAGGAACATAGCTAAACTCTGGAGTCTTCTCTTTTAGAATTGTAGGTTGAACAGTTGAAAGTGAATCTTCAGTATCTTCCATTCTATCCAATCTTTTAGCCTCCAAAAAGCTTGCAACTTCCATTTCTTTCAATCTTTTCTTCTCAGCAACTTGTTCTTCAGCTATCTTCTTAGCAAGTTCTCTATCAAGATCAATCTGGACTTGTTTTTTCTTTGAAATCTTACTTCCAATTTTCTTTACACTTTCCATAATTGCTTTACCTTTGTCTTTCTTTAGCTTATCAACTTCTTCACTTGCAGTGGCAATATTTGGCTCTGCAGTGGAAATTGAATCAGTGGCAAAAGCAGTTGCAGTTTGGAAAATGTCTTGATCTTCAAGTTGCTCTTCATGAGTTTCAGCTTCCTTTGCTCCTTTACTTGTATCTCTTTCATCTTCAAATTCAATTTTCCTCCCCTCAGTGTCAGCACCTGTTTTCCTCCCCTGTTTGGAAGAATTTCCCAAATCATGATCAGCTGAATCACCTTCAGTAGGTGAGGATGAAGATGAAATCACCAACTTTGCAGTCTTCGTGTGCTTTTTCAACCCTTGTATCTCCTCCTTTAAGGTATGAATCTCTGTCTTTAATTGTTGAACATCCTTGACATGTTGCTTCTTGACATTTGCCAAGTCCTTCTATAGAGATTCAACCTGCTTTGCTAACTTGGTACACAAAACCATCAATTCCAATTGGTTCCCACTATCCTTATCACTTCCAACTGTATTACCTGTTGGGAGAGGTGAATCATGGGGCAAAGGTTCAGATTCCTCCCTAGTTGGACTAGGTTGAAGTCTAGAACCACCACTACTTGTTCCTAAACCATAAGGTTCAGAAACTTGTTGTGTTGTCATGAGAGGAGTTGACTGTTTAGACCTTCTCTCATAGGTTCTTGAAACTGGTGGGGTATAATCAATGTTTGGAACATTAATTATGGGTGTGTTTTGTTCAGATGAAATTTTAGCAAGCATTTGGGGTAGGAGAGGTGTAAAAATCATATTGCCATCTTTGTTCAAATTTTGAAAAACTTTAGGCTTTAGGCAACTGATTTGATAAACATTAGTGTGAGGTTGCAGTTGAAACTCATTTAGCACTGCTTGCACAAACCTTGGATACATTAAAAATTTTGTTTTACTCTGTACATTGCCTTTCATACTTGTAAAAATATAATTTGACCAGTTGAAAATCTTATCAGTGACTAGACAAACCAAAGGATAAGCCATGGTTGAACTAAATTGCTCATAAGATGTTTTCTTTGGACTGAGACAATGCAACAAAGTATGAATCAAAAATCTCCATTAGGGACAAACACCACTCTTTTTGAAAGTAGCCTTTTTGTCAGTGGTATCATACCCCATAGATGATAAAGTATCATGAATTTCAGGCATAGGTAATATGATGAGACCATTGAGATCATCCAATTGGAGTACTCTCCTCAAGGATGCCTCAGTAACATCAATAGTTACCCCATCCACAGTGGCTCTTAAAGCATCCACTGTTTCATGTGTATCTCCATTCTCAAGTGTTATGGACTGAGCAGAAGTCCAAAACTATTTGATTTGAGAGATATAGATTGTGGGATTTAAAAGCAAAGCATACCTTATATGGGTGGTATGAAGAAAGTCCACAATCTGATGAAAAACAGGGCCACTCTTCTCATTAGACTTTTGTAGGTAGGCCACTAGGTTGTGCTCATCTGAAAATTTCAAAGGTGCCATAGAAACTTTTGATGAAAAACGATATTATGTCAGTAAGAATTGAAAGAATAGCTAGCCAATTGAGAGAGAAAGATATATAGGGTTAGGGTTTAGAATTATTGCGCAAGTAAAATTATCTTTAGAAAGTATTATAATATGGAAAGAAGATAATTTACATAAAATTGGAACCCTATATATATGACAATTAGTGGTTACTTTCAACGGCTAGTAAAAAATAAGTTACTGACACAACCAGTTGTAACGGCTAGAACAACAGTGGTAATATAACACTGTCAGTGGAAACTGTGAACTAGCAGTGGTAAATAAAATCAAATAAAACTAGACTACTCTTATCATAGTTTTTAGCAAACTACCAGCTATCAACGGATTTGATATGTCTTTACCATGAGCCGTTTGCTATGGACTAGCCAACTCTTAATCATAAAGAATATGGTGAGTTGATAACCATATAGTTTTTGGTAAACTATCAACCATAAACGGATTTGACAAGTCTTTACCAGTAGCCGTTTGCTCTGGACTAGTTGATTCTTATGTGTATAAGACATGGTGAATCAATAACCATTTGTTGTGTATCTCAGATATACACCTTTTAACATCAATCCCTATCAAACCTTGGTTATGTTTTTGTAAGACATAGAAATAACCAACTTGATAATAACCAAAGTTATCTTTAACCAACCCAAGTAAAATATCTTCCAAAGTCAACTTGATAATATCTATATTTACTCCTTTACCAGCAACTTTACCATTTACTCCACCTCCAAAGCTGACATACTGTCCATTATAATGCTCAAAATCAGAAAGATAGGACTTGTTGCCAGTCATGTGCCTTGAACACCCACTATCTGTATATCCTTGATCTGATCTTTTTGTCCTTGGATGTTCCTGCACATTAGAGTAAAGAGTTAGTTTCTTTTGGGGACCCAAGCCATAATTGACTTGGATCTGCCTCGTGTATCAATATAGTTAAATCTATCAAAGGTCATTGATACACCATTGGGATTGGTTGTAGAGGTATTTCCTTTAGGTTTCCATTCCCAACGTGCTGAGGCCTTCAGAGCATTGCCCATGTCCCCCCTTTTCTTGTTTACAACCCTTGCAGTGGTAACTTTTGAATGAGCAGTGGTAACTGCTGGTTTCGTTTTAGGCACCCACTGTTGGTTATAATTAAACTTTTTAGCTTGAAAAGTTCCTTTTCCTGTTTGTGCAGATTTTGCAAAAGTTGTTTTGGAGTTTGCACTTTTAACAGGTGACTTAGGATGAGCAATATTAACAGTTTTAGCAGTGGCAAAAGTTTTGAGACCACTTCTAAGTTGAACTGCTCTTGGGACCATTTTGCAATGTGTGTTAGGGTGTACATTATATTGAAACCTGTTAGTCTCCACCCTTTTATTCCCATGGACTTCCCTTCTCCCAACATGATAGTCACAATAAGCATGTAAATGATCAAAACTACCACAGATATAGCATGCCTTATTGTACATTACTAAATCACTACCTAGTTGTTGAGATTTAACATGATTCCAACTCCGCTGGTTACCCCTAGGAGCTGAAGGCTTGTTCCTATACATCTCAGCATACTTTACAGTTGGTCTAGGTTTATTAATTGGTTTCCTATGTTCCTCTGTAACAGTATTAACAACTTTTGGGATAGAAGTCTCTACATTCTTTTTAACACTCTCATCTACAACAGATGAGTCACTAGCACTCTCAAAAACATCATTATCAAGCTTAACTTCTTCCTCACTTTTTAACTTAGTGTCCTTTAAAGGACCATATTCTCTTTCAAGATCCTTAAAATCCTCTATTCATGTATGAGCTAAGTCTATACCTGGAGGTGAATGAACACCCCTTAGTGGTGGAGGCACATAATTATAACCCATACCAGACTTAGCTTTATTATAAATTTGAGCATTCCAAATTTTATCAATTGACTTAGACTGATGATAACATGTGTCTAAAGTTAAATTGACATTTTCAACTTTCTTTTGAAGTTTTTCAAGCTCTTTTTGGTATGCTTCATTCACAGCAGTTGTATGTTCTACCTCTCTTCTAAGAAGAATCATATCATCATTATATTTTGACTCATTTGCCTGATAGTGCTCTATTTGCTTTTCTAACACTGCCATAGCTCTTCTAAGATTAGACACAGTATAATTAGCAGTATATAACTCTTGTCTTTCATTAGAATATAAATCATTAAGTCTTTCAACTTCTTTAGCAGCCCTACATGTTTTAGAACAACTATCAAAGTTTTGTACCTCAGAGTTAGAGAAAGCCATGAGAGCAAATTCAGTAGCAACAAGAGCAGCATCAGAATGTTCTTCTTCTTGTTCATCAGCCATGAAACTCCAATCATAGCTCACACCATCAATAGCCAACATTGCCTTTGGTTCTTCCACAGTTGGTCCCTTCTTTTGCTTGTACCAAGTAGACCTGTTGTCCTTGGTCTTCTACATTCTCTAGCAAAATGTCCAAACTTGTGGCAGTTAAAGCACTCCACTTTCTTCTTATCAAAACCTGCAGTATCATCACCATTAATGTGGATAGGCTTGCCAGTCTTCTTGTAAAATTTCTTATCCCTCATGCTAAGAAGAGCTATCTGCCATTTTATATCCATCTCCTCCAAGTCATCTTCATCAATTTGCTCTATGTCTTCATGAGTTAAGACAGAGCCATCAACTTGTGTGGAGATGAAAGCATAAAAGGTAGGATCTCCAATACTAGCAACCTTCTTCTTTGTACATGCAGTGGTAACATTTACATTACCAGTGGAAACTTTAGAACCAGCAATGGCAACTTCATCATCACTGTCATCTTCAGAATCATCACTGTCAACAGAGGTTGACAACAATGCCAAGCTACTAGAGCTTGTGCCAAGTTTCCCTACCTTCTTTAACCTTTGCTCAATAAGTTTGAAATTGTTGTAAAGGTCATTAAGCTTCATTGTCTCTATGTCTGATTTGTTTTCCCAGACAGTAACATTTGTTTGAAATTCTGAAGGCAAACTTCTTAGAAACTTCAAATTTAGGTCTTCCTTTTCTACCTCAATGCCAAGCACAGTCAGTTGAGTAACAATCTTCTGAAGTTTGGTGAAGATACTATCAAGAGAGTCATTGCTTGAAGCAGAGAAATTTTCATAGCTTTGCTTCAATAATGTCTTTTGTGTCTTCTTTGTAGCATCATTACCACCAAACACTGAGCAGATCTCTTCAAACAGTTCCTTTGCAGTTGTGTACTTGCTAAATGCAATGATCTGATCTCTAGGTAGAGTCATCAGCAACAAACTTCTAGCTTTAAGATCATTCTTCTTGCAAGCCTTTTCAATACTAGATTCAGGCACATAAACTTTCACAACATCTGTGTCACCAACCTTCACAGTACTAGTCACAGGTTTGAAAGAATCACCAGTTTGAATGATCTCCCATAGTGCATAGTCCTGAATGAGAAAGTATTGCTCTATCAGTATCCTCCACATCTCAAACTCATTAAGTTTGAGCTTAGGTAGCCTTGGTGTAGAAGCGTTGGACTGGTTGTTTTCCATCTCCATTGAGTTGAGTGAGTAGGTTAAGCTAATTCCTTGGATCTTCTAAAACAAAATATCAGAACCTTCGCTCTGATGCCACTTTCATGTTAGAATCGTTGCTCTAGGTTTATTAGACCTTATCTAGGATAATCAATAAGCACAAATAACAATGAACAACAATATGTATGCACAACGCAATAATCAAACTATCATTGTTATTATTAAGGTTTCTTCGTCATCATCATGTGTTCTACAAAACACATCTACAGCCCCAATCCTAGACGATCAACTCTAAGACGGTTACAATCTAACAGGGATCAATGATCCTTGAGGCTAAACACTACAAGTCGACTATATCAAAACCCTAGGCATCCCACGCCTGGGTTTTCCCACACACACACACCTTTGTCTGATGTTAACATTGTTTGACACACATAAACCTAATTCCCTGTATCTCTTTATATAATAAAGATACTAGGGTTACAAATGACTACAAGGGACTAGATAATAAATACTTATTTGCCAAGTAGGTCCCTTGTCTTTCTTTGTCTTCAATAGTCCTTCATCTTTCATGTACTTTGTCTTATCAACTTTAAATATACTTCCCAACAATCTTCCCCTAGTTGATAATGACAAAACCAAATAAGCACGAACAAGTATGTCATGAAAGATAAATGAACTTCCCCTTAAACATGCAATCACCAAGAATCTTCAAATTGCAGCTTCCAAGTACTTCTTCCCCTTTTTGTCATAATCCAAATAGGGAATGTAAGCAGTAGATACTTCCCCTTGAGTGATGCATGTAGATGGTTAAACATTGAACAATAAGCTTCCCCTAGAGAATATGTTTACCATCTCTTGAATCTTCAATTTTGTAAGCTCCTTGTAATGATCACTTGTGAAGAAAACCAAATATAACGAATTTGATGAAGAAGTAGAATATCCCAAACTTGTGTCTTATGTCTTGTACTATCCACGTGACATCGAACTTATACCACAACAAAAATATAAGTAGATCGAAACCTTTTGACAAAATCATCATCGAAAATGAGACATTGAGCACTACAATGTAACTCCTTTAAGTGATAGTTAACTAGGTCTTCATCCATCCACCCCTTGACCTATGAAAACTAGATTTTGCAAGTCTTCGTCAACATCCTTTAAGCACGAACAAGTTATCTACAAAGTGTTACACTCACTTTGAGATATGATAAGAACACAAACTTGTGAAACTCAACTACAACATCAAATTAGTGATAATCAACCTTCTTCGTAATCAATAATTCAATAATTCCAAATATGAGCTTTTTGACGTTTAAGAACAAATAACCAAAATCCAAACACCATGTTGGACTTCCCCTCAAGTCCAAAACTCCTCGTGTGTGTGAACCAAATAACCTCATGTGTGTGTACGCCATCTCTCAATCTCATCCGAGAAGTGAAACATATACCATCCGATATCGATAAATACCAGCAGTTGAAACATTGTTTATCGGACGATGCTAGCAGTTGAAATTCCTTAATCCATCTCCATAAATAAATCATCTCGTAATGTTGTAGCAGTAGGAATTATAACATGCAACTTTGTTTCTAACTCCATCCATTGTAAGCGTAATCAACAGTAGCTAGATATAACATTGAACGAGCAGTGATGAAGAAACGCTAGCAGTGGAACCGATACCTTAGCAGTGATAACTCCATAACAAGCAGTGGTAACCATGAAGCCTAGCAGTGGAAACATTACATACGAGCAGTGGTAATAAGCGAGGGGTAGCAGTGGTTACCTTTCTTAAAGGCAGTGGAAACGAACTCGTGTGTTTCATTGCTCCTTCGTTGTCACTCGTATCATCAGTAACCAATGAATTTCTTCTAAGCTCCAATCATATCAATATAAATATGCGAAACTAGGGTTTCATGGAAAGCTTTAAGAATACATCGATCATACACATCCAAAGCAGCTTCCTTCCAAGCATCAAAAAAATTTAGAGATATATTAGGGTTCATTATCAGTTAAAAACTGATTCACCATGACTAATATAGCTCTTTTAACCATGAAAAAGAATTTTAATGCACAAAGAACCCTAAAAATTCGACCTTGAAAAACTCTGTCAGCAGCCAACTTCGACAGTGAATAACTTTTGCATAAAGGCTCAGATCGACGATCCCTTCGGTGGAAAGTTAGATGAGTATATGGAGAACATCCACCTACAATTTCGTCATGATCCAACGGTTAACGAAAAAGTTATACCTGTTTGAAAACTGACCTGCAGAAGCATTACGAAAAATTTTCTGGATTCGAATTTTTCTTCTTTTCGCCATATTCTTCGAGAAACCTTGTAGATCCTAGATATCGAGAGCCACCCGCTCTGATCAACGGTTAACGAAAAAGTTATACCTGTTTGAAAACTGACCTGCAGAAGCATTACAAAAAATTTTCTGGATTCGAATTTTTCTTCTTTTCGCCATATTCTTCGAGAAACCTTGTAGATCCTAGATATCGAGAGCCACCCGCTCTGATACCACATGTTAGAATCGTTGCTCTAGGTTTATTAGACCTTATCTAGGATAATCAATAAGCACAAATAACAATGAACAACAATATGTATGCACAGCGGAATAATCAAATTATCATTGTTATTATTAAGGTTTCTTCGTCATCATCATGTGTTCTACAAAACACATCTACAGCCCCAATCCTAGATGATCAACTCTAAGACGGTTACAATCTAACAGGGATCAATGATCCTTGAGGCTAAACACTACAAGTCGACTATATCAAAACCCTAGGCATCCCACGCCTGGGTTTTCCCACACACACACACCTTTGTCTGATGTTTACATTGTTTGACACACATAAACCTAATTCCTTGTATCTCTTTATATAATAAAGATACTAGGGTTACAAATGACTACAAGGGACTAGATAATAAATAATTCTTTGCCAAGTAGGTCCCTTGTCTTTCTTTGTCTTCAATAGTCCTTCATCTTTCATGTACTTTGTCTTATCAACTTTAAATATACTTCCCAACAGTACATCAGGGACCCAATCATACTACGATATTTAGTTTGGTCAACCATGATCCCTGAGTGGTCCTCATCCAGTTTGGTACGCTCCACCATGGGAGTGTCAACAGGGTCATAAGAATCAAATCCAAATTTCTTTAAGATTTAATTAGCATATTTAGATTGATTGATAAAAATGCCTCCGGGACTTTGTGAAATTTGTAATCCCAAGAAAAATGACATTTGTCCCATCATTGACATTTTAAATTTAGAGCCCATCTCCTTAGAAAAATGGTCACATTCATTGGGGTCAGTAGAGGCAAAAATAATATCATCAACATAGATTTGAACATGAATTAAGTGTTTTCCTGACTTTCTGGTGAACAATGTCGGATCAACTGCTCCTTTGCTGAATCCATTAGATACAAGAAACTTTGATAGCGTGTCGTACCATGCCCTTCGAGCTTGCTTCAAACCGTAAAGGGCCTTCTTCAAGCGATAGACATGAGTAGGATGCTCTGGATTCACAAAACCTTCAGGTTGCCTGACGTATATGTTAGGATTCAGAAAATCCATAGTGAAGAGTCGGTTACCCCAACCATTATCTAGCATAAGTTAGCTCGTAGACATATCGTTATTTACGTGTTTATTAGTGTAGTTTAGTTTAGAGTAACACCGTGGAGGAAGGACGGGTCTTTACCCACTGTATGCCTGATCCACAGTCCATCAGGAGGACGTATTTGCTGTAACTATAAATACCCCTTCCATCCTTGGAAGGGGTGGTGCTTTCTCATTAATCTAACCTTCTCTTTTTTTTATCTCTCTAGAAACACCCAATCCTCTATTCCTCTCTCTAAAACCATGGCTTTCTTGTATCATCACCATCCAAGACCACCCGAATCATCATAACACAATATATGTAAGATCCTACAAATGATACCAGAGCCAAGGTTGTTGTGTTTTTGTTGATTTGTGTGGTTTCTTTATGTTTTAAAATCTGTTTTTGTACTTTTAGTGGTCGGAATATTTTTTTTCCGTTTAGTATCTTTGGTATAACAGTTTTAAACATGGTTTTTCTTGTGTATCCTTTTGTCAAAAAGTCTGGTCCTTTAATGTCAAGATATCTGTTTTGTGTTATGTTTTGGTCCAAACAATATCTCTCGTCATTTTTATGACTTTTGGTACAATATCCGTGAAACAATAGTGGTCAAAACAGGGCATAACGAAAATCTTTTTATGGGTTTCAATCTTTCTGGTCATATTCGAGGTCAAAACAGGTCATAGAGAAAGCATTTTATATGCGTTTTCTGGGTTTTGTATGAAGCTGAATGGAAAAGTGGTCGGAAAACTCATCGGAAAAAGTCAACGAGGGTCAAAACCCTAATCTTACGCCTAAGGAGCATCTTCAGTGATATTTACGCATAACTGTGAAGTTATGCGTAAGGAATGGTTACGCGTAAAAGTCAAAGGGTCAAAACCCTATTCTTACGCATAAGGAGCATCTACAGAGTTGTTACGCGTAGCTGTGAAATTACGCGTAAGGAATGGTTTACGCGTATGCTTTTACGCCTAAGCTTCTGGCTTTACGGCTAAGCTAAGTTTACGCGTAAGGTTACGCATAAGCAAATTACGCGTAGGCTTACGCTTAAGACATGTTTACGCATAAGCTTTAAGACCATTTTACGCATAAGCAAGGCTTACACTTAAGAATGAAATAGACAGTTTACGCATAAGGTTGCTAAAAGGATTACTCATAAGACTTTTACGCTTAAGCTAAAGAATCAAGATGAAGGAGAATGTGCTTATGCGTAAACTTCCTTGACCATAAATGGAAACCTTTATGCGTAAAGACCAAAGACCACAACGAAAATACCATATACCAAAAACAGACTCTCGACTTCAGTTTAAGTCCATCATCAGTCCACATACGAATTGAATAAAACAGTAAAGACTCCATCTTTATTCAAATTCGACCAGAAACAAAACCTACTCCTACATCTAGACTCACTTCAAGGACCCTCACTATCACTCCCCATCTCTCAATCAATCAAGACTATAACAGTATAATTACAAGTAATCTCAGATTCTTATTCAAGTTTTTTTGCAATCTTTTCAAGATTGTTTCACTTGAAGTATTCTCATCACCGATCAATGATACTTTCCGAAAATAAAGAAAGAGTATAACAAGTATGTTATATCTTTACTTTCGATTCGTTCAAGACTCAAATTAAAACAAAGGAAAAACCTACCCGAGATCCTTTTCAAGGACCTTGAAGCCGTTCACACATGTTCCTGATTCAATTGGCTCGACTATTGGGTTTATTGTTTCAGTCACTAATTAATTAGGGTAGGTTTGTTGTTTCGAGTTTGATAATTACAATGGATGATGTGATTTGAGATAAGATGGAGGGTTTCTGGATGACTCGTTTTTGAAGAAGGTGAGAGAAAAGTTTGGTGGTAGGCGTTTTTATCCGAAGTGTGTGATTTAGGTTTAGGTCAAGTAAGAGACTACTTTATAACCGGTAATCTAAATAATCTCTGGATGGATCGGGTTTTTGCTTGCCTTTGGACATTGGGCTCGTGTTTCAGTTGGGCCTTGTGACTACTTCATTTTTGGACTACACGACCATTATTTCGTGTAAGTGTGTAACTGGAATGGTGGATGTGCTTATTGAACTATCACGTCAAATTGGGTTGTGTGCACAAATTGTTAGTCACCCAATATTGTTATTACAATGTATATTCATATATTTTTGTTACAAAAATATTGAATATATATGTTTTAGATAAAATTTGGAAAAAGAGTGATCGTTTTTTGGTATGGTATAAAATTTCACGGAAGGATACAAATTCACGGTTTGGGCGAAAAAGTGAAAAATGACTACGGGGTTTGTGTACGGTTTTATTAAAGTGACGTTATCTTCATATGTGGTCATTACTATTAGCCGTTGAACCGAGGCATGTTCCCCTAAACAGATATTCACCGAAACCTAATTTGTCATAACACTTTCAAGCTGACATTGTTTACGGTTTAGTCTTGATTTTGTAAAATCCCGCGAAAGAAATTATTTCTCGGTTTAAATCAGAGACTTGTAAAATCCCGTAACAATGGAAACATCCTGGTATTTGTAAAGTGCATTTCCGGATCTATCTTGCGGTTTATTCTTGGTTTTGTAAAATCCCACGAAAGAAACTATTTCTCGGTTTAAACCTTAGAATTGTAAAATCCCGTCATCATAGAACCATCCTGGAGAAAGGAAAGTGTATTTCGGAATCTTATTTGATGCTGGTGCTACGATTTCTACTTCGAAGAAGGGATAAAAGGGTGTACTTCATGAATTGGATGTGTGTTTGGATATTCGGCATGGCAGTTTGGCTATTTCAAAGTTTTACGGGGTTTTGTGCTTTTAACCATGGTCGGGATGGAAACCATTATCATAGTTCACTTAAAACGTCAAAGGAGGCTAGATCTAAGCTTTTAATCAGAAGATGTGACAACGGCGTTAATTCAGTATTATTTCTTTGAGGTTGAAGTGAAATATCACGGGCGAGTGTACTTAGTATCTGAAGGTATCGGGGATGGTTGGATGAAGATTCTTCGAGATCCTTGTTCGAGCTTAATAAAAAATGAAGACTTGGAAATCTAGTTATTGTTGGGTGTCTTTTACCTTTTCTTTTACCACTTGGGGGAATTGGGCTCACAAAACCACAAAATAACTATCACTTTAAGGAGTTACGTTGTAGTGCTCAGTGTCACATTGAATTGTGGAGTTTCAAGAGGTGATGTACGTCTATTACTTGATGGTTGGTTGGTTGAAGAGTATAGAGACTTAGAGATTCAAATGGGCATGAATTCTCGGCACCGCTCTTTGTTACATATGTGCAAGTTTAAGTCACAAGTTCGGGGTAGTTTACTTCAGGGTCAAATTCATCATACTGGGTTTTCTCCATCAGCTGTCACGACAAAGAGCCTACTGAATGATAATGGGATTGATGACAAGTTTTGCCAAAGAGAGTTGAAAAGAGAGAGATTATGACGTTTGAACACTACAGTTCAAGCCTCGTACCTCAAAGAAAAGAAAAGTGTACGCTTCAGTGCGCTTTATCTTCGGAAGAAGAGAAATCTTCTCATTTATGACCATTCTCACCAACATGCTTCATGCTTTTTCCATGCGCGCTCAGTCATCAAGTGGATCTTCTTCTCATGTTTTTTCTCAATGGTGATCTACTTACCGTTGATGGTTTTTCTATTTTTCACTAGCTCAATTAAAATGGCAATGGCGACATCATATGCAATTTTTGCGGGGGAGAAGTGGAAATAGACTACACATGGATGAGTTCACTTGTTTAGTCAAGAATGGCAACGTCGTATGCAATTCTTGAGGGGGAGAAGAAGTGTGAAACTACTGCATGTTGATAGACATCTGAGAACAAATGGTCATACGGCTCCTAACTCATGTAAGAACCGAGCTTCTTCTTATCGGGTCATCTTTACATGAAGTTTCTTCTAAGAGCCGTTGGTTGACATCTTCTCACGGACTAATGAGATTTATGACAAAGTGCTTCCAGTTGCGAGGCAGATTTTCTTGATGAACATCTTTCTATTCTTGTTTGATTGGGAGGGATTTGGGTTAAATGGATTTGCTATATACAAGTTAACGGGAATGCATTAGGTGAGAAGAAGATGTTAACTTTCCATTCCCCAACTGGACAATCTTGAAGAAGGCATTTATTATACAGATTGTCGGTTTAGGGGAGAGCACTAATTGGGGGAGAGTGATATATCGAATTTAAGCCCCAATTAGACTTGCTCACATTCTTCAGCAAGTTGATTCTCACAAGAGTTCAAGTGTTCTTCTCAACAGATTTCTAGTATACGGGCTTACAAAGAGTTGCTGATTCTGATGTGTCAAAACCAGCAAGGGGGAAGGAGACACACATCTAAACACAAAGCGAGTAAACTTGATGAACTTAATTCTTCTAAGTGATTGAAGATATCCCGGGAAGACAAATGTTATTACCACAGAGAAACTCAAGGTTTGACTCATGGCGAGTAAACTTGATGAACTTAACTCTTCTAAGTGATTGAAGATATCCCAGGAAAACATTTGTCATAACCGCAGAGAATCTCAAGGTTTTACTCATCAATGTCGTTTAGTGTTCTTATTCCAACTATGTGGGGGAAGAGATGGTAGAGTTATTTTCTGAAGATATAAGAGGTACACAAGTGTGTGATGATCTCGATGTTATCGCAATCATCAGGGGAGAGAGAATTGTGTACATTGGGGGCGCTCAGCTGTCTCACTTGAGGGCTTAATCAGTGATTCAGAGATATAATCACTCATTCCGGTGTTGACATCCGCAGAGATTGTCACCCGCAGAGATAATCAGTGATTCGGCCTGCTTCTTCAATGTTATCGGTTATTCTCTCTTTGGGGAATGTGTGTACTTCGGGTTCTTGAGCGTCATACACGTTCATCAGGGAAGAAAAATGTGAACATGGGAAGGTGTTCTTCATTCCCCTCATAATGTGTATTTGGGAGAGTTCTTGGATATGTGTGTACTTCGGGTTCTTGAGCTTCATACACGTTCATCAGGGAAGAAAAATGTGAACATGGGAAGGTGTTCTTCATTCCCCTCATGATGTGTATTCGGGAGAGTTCTTGAGCATTATACAAAGAGACTGACTGCATCAATTCAACTACTTGGGGGAATTGCTCTCTTGACAACTTTTTGGAATGGATTGCGTCAGACTTCAGTGGTTATGAAATTTGAGAAGATTATGTATGAGTGGGATGATACGTTTCTGTTCTTCTTGATGATATAACCCCGAATGGAGATCCTCGATTATCGTTCTTAAATGGAGCAGCGGGATTTATGGTAATGGTGTGCTTCTCTGTGCACCTGGCTAAGGCAAGCTTGAAATAGAGCTTCGAATCTGCTCTTCTAATGGATTTTCGGTTTGGGGGGAAGCTGCCAAAGTCTCTCTTTCTCAAAGGCTCATGTTCTATCTTCTATTCTGGAGCCTCGGAAGCTTTGGTGGTGAAAGTTTTAGGGATGATGACTTCTATCTTCTACGACGTGCTGCTCGATATCCTTATCTCGGTACTCGTTTCATCATCTTCTTAAACTATATCATCTATTCTATCTTTGTAAATATTTATCGAAAACCAAATACAAAAATATAAAACCAGGAAAACCAAAATACAAAAATAGAAAACCAACAAAAAGAAAATAGAAAAATATAAAACCTTCTAAAACCCATAAAAAAAAAAAAAAAAAAAAAAAAATCAGAAAATTTGAAAAAGACAAAAAATATGTTTTCTCATGACATGTCTTCTGGTATCGATAACATCTGCGGTCTTAGAAATGTCATTCAATAATGGCACGGAACCATAGATGAAGTTCGAGCAGGAGGTGTAAATATTTCTTTCTAAACATGTCTCTAAATCATGGCTTGCAGTTATTTCAGACTGTAACTCGTGCTTAAACAATGGTTTGCTATTATTTCAGATAGCAACCCGATCTTCAAGAAGGAAAGTGTTGCGCTAAACAATTTTCAAATATTTTGTGCACTTATCCTAAAATCAAAATGAGGAAAGTATGTCGAAGGACTGCTATTCCTACACAAATGTTTTTCCGTCTAAAAATTATTCAGAAAAATATTTGGTGTTTTACAAAATGGTGGTAAAAATGAGTTGCTTTCAAAACAATCAGATTCAGAGTTTTTATTAAATTTGTGTTAGGAATTAGAAATTCCCGGTATTAAAGAGTCGGTCACCTCAAGTATATGTAATCGTTAGAAAGCTCGTAGTCGTAGTTCTTTTAAGTTAAGTAGTATTTTAGTTAAGTAACACCGTGGAGGACGGACGGGTCTTTACCCACTGTATGCCTGATCCACAGCCCATAGTGTGGCGAGTTATGTAAGACTATAAATACTCTCTACCTTCTAAGGTAGAGAGTTGGAGCTCATAATAATATTTTTCACTTTCTCTCACTAAGTTCCCTAAACCTCTAACTTTCTCTCTCTAGAATTCCATCTTATACGCCACCTTGTGTTATGGTTTGATGTGTATGTGAAAAGTTAATATCTTACAATTGGTATCAAGAGCCATGGTTAGATCATATCTTGCACATCTTTGGATTTATAGTGGTTTTTAGGTGGTTTTTGAGTTTGAAAAAGTTTAGTGGTTTTTGCATCATTTGGTTGATTTCTTGTGTTAAAGTTTGAATTTTGTTGGTACTTTTATGTTTAGAATCATCAAAAGTGTTTAGGTTTTCATTTGGTAAGCTTGAATCATCTTGGTTGGGTTGTTTTTGGATTGAAAAGTGAAGGTTATTTGGTTTTTCAAGTTAGCGACTTAGCTCTCGGACTTGTTTTCTTGGTAGCGACTTACAGTTATAAAAGCTAGCGAGTTAGAGCTAGCGAGTTAAAGTACAAGTAGTGGAATCTCCACTACGGTTAGCGACTTGTGGTAGCGAATTAGTCTGTAGCGAGTTGCTCTTTAGCGACTTGCATATC
>BPTQ01000009.1:30643486-30745986 GCA_019973895.1 Chrysanthemum seticuspe
ATGGTTTAATTGTACAGTGGTTTTATAATGCCTCATCAATGATTTAGCCCTGTCATTTTTCATATTGTTAAACGTCGGTTCATAAATAGAAATTAGAAGGTAAATTGATAAAGCTCTTTAAGTTTTATGGGATTATGATCCTGCCCAGCCAGTGCAACTCATTGCTCAAATATATCCAAACCCAACTGTACCCAGTAAAAGTCATACCAACTGTAACCCGACAGGGTATTTGTGGTAAAAGGCAAAAAATCTATTGTAATAATTAATATTTACATGATTGATCTAAATCTTTTGTTATAATGATGTGCTCATTACTGTAATACCTTGCTAAGTGCCAGTGACCACTGGGTGTGGTGAGCACGGGGCGGGGCAGATGAAAAAATAAATTGGGTTAAATATAATTCTTTATTAACTGGGCAGGGTTTTATTTACCAAGTTTTATCGGTGCAGTTATACCCTTATTAAATACTAGTGGGTAAAAGAAGTAAACTGAAACATCTAGACATCCTAGCATATAAATACACAAACTACTAAGCCCACCAGAACCCTCTAGTTTTATGTACAAAAGGTAAAATCTCTCTCTTTCATCTCTCTCTCCCACAAGAACGATCTCCAAATGTGTTTAACATCTCATAATCTAATACTCTTCGTGGTGGGGAAGGTACCTACCTTCCCCATAAATATCAATGTTCTTTATGCTGGAGGATAGCCGGACACCTAGTCCCTATGTCACCCATTTCTGGGCAGGAAGGAGGTGCCACAACGTGATTTGATAAAATGCGATGACTGATTGATTAATTGATGTATTATTACATTTATTGCTGTTCAGATGCTCGATTGAATTCGATCTATTGTAAAGGAGGTCGTATTTCTTGTAACTATAAATACCCCTTCCATCCATGGAAGGGGTGGTGCTTCTCATAATCTAATACTCTACAATTTGTGTAAACCTCTAGCAAGAACACCCTCTCTCTCTACTTTCTCTCTCTAAAATGGAAAACATGTATTTTGATCTCCCAAGACCACCCGAATCATCAAACACATAAATATACGATCCTACAGATCTACAAAGTCAAATGAAGAAAATGGGTGATCATAAATTATTCCCATATTGACGTGGCTATTTTGAACCATTTATTTTGGGACGGGTCAATTATTTCTTAATATAAATTGGGTTAAATAAAAAAGTAGACGGGGCGGGGCACGAGTGGTGTGGGTCACCAGTGACCGTGAATCGTTCCATAATGTCATTACTCGTGTAGTAATATTGTTTTCTAAATCTAGTTAGTACATTTATAATTAATAATGTTATCTAAAAAACGGAAAATGGTGTTTATGGGACAGCCCAATGTCAACCATACTGAAAATGACCCATGTCAACCCAAACCTATATAAACTCGTTACTCAACGTGACCGACCCGTCCTAGTATTAGGGTATTTTGAATTTCTCGAAATAGTTAAATGGAAGATTAAAGATAAATACTTGGCTGCAAATTGTTATACTTTTTACTGTCCCGATTTAGTAACTACTCCGTAATATTTTGGTGACATGTTAATTTGGTAATTCTAAATTCTCATTACAGGTTGAGACAGTGTTTGTTTGATGACATGATAACGGTTGGCAAAGGCTTGCAACACTCCCAATCAATTTTGCACTGAATAAATTGTGACGACTGACAATTTCTATAAATGATATAAATTGATAAACATGAAAAATTAACAAAACTTTTTGAACATTTTTTGCAGAGGGTTATGCTTCTACAATTCTTGTGTGACGAGACTTTAGGTTCGACGGTCATTCGGAATCATATGAGCACAGATAATTGTGATGTTAATAGGAACTTCTTGGGTCATGACTCAGCAGGAAGACTGTACTGGGTTCTTGGCCGCCCCGGAAGGTTGTTTGTATCCGGTCCCGACAGTGATGGTGAGGAATTTGATACTTGGAATTGCTATGAATCAGATGCCGAGGTTGAGGCTCTCATTGAGTGGTTGAGAGATGATGATGCAAAGGAAAAGGAACTTAAAAAGTCGATTTTTAAATGGCAAAGAAACAAATCAAATGATCAGAATCTTCAAATTGATCTGCAAGCTAATTGCTCAAGGCCAACGGTTCATGTCAGCAATGCAAAGGCAGCATTTGAAAAGAAATTTGGTTCATTCCTGAAGGACAATGGTGAGGGGGAAATATATCGGTGTGATTGTTTGGAACTAGTGGGGTCTACACGACACCATTGTTCTTCATGCCACTCGACATTTTTCAGTCACGAAGTGCATCAATGTGACACTCTCGAGAAGCAGTTGACTCAGGCTAATGGATTGACTTGGTCAAATGGAAACCCTCTAGACGATAAAGCTGGATTCTTGGTCAGACACAATTCTAGGTTAACAGAATCCCAAAACGAGTCACCATATGAGGTTGACGGGTTAAACTCCGAGGGTAAAACTGGAAAATCCCCATCATGTTCTTCTTCCGGGACGTTAACTGGCAAAGCTTTTGAAATTATTGGGTCTTTGAAAATCAATTTACTGGATATTGAAGCTGCTCTTCCGCGAGAAGCTTTTAGACCTTCAAGAGGAGGCTCAGATAAGTTAAGAGCTTGGCGCGCTTTTGTGAAATCGGCCCAATCTATCTATGAGGTAAGTTTGTATTCTTATCTGTCTTTTTTTGCGACCACAATTTAGTCCCTTAAGTGATTATGTTATTTTGGTACCGCTGGGGAAACCCAACCCGAGCCATCTTTTATGACCGGGCACGTAAACTTTATGCATACAAATGTACCTTGTGTGTCTTTATGTGATAAATTTCGAAACTTTATGCATTTCAGATGGCACAAGCGACTATGATCTTAGAGGACATGATTAAAACAGAGCACTTGAAAAAAGAATGGTGGTATTGGTCGTCACCTTCAACTGCGGCCAAAATTTCAACTGTTTCATCACTTGCTCTACTAGTTTACGCCCTCGATGATGCCATATATTACGACGAACCACCTCCACCACCACCTGTGGACCCTACAGAACCTATAGTAGTGCCAGAAGATTTCATAGCAATGGAAGAAGCACTAAAAAAGTCAATGGAACTAGTGAACCAAAAGTCGATGGAAGAAGCACCCAAAAAGTTAACCCCAAAGAAGCGAAAGTTAAACATCTCAACAATAGTGGGTACGCTGAATGACGCAGAACCATCCGAGCCAACCAAAATGTCAATGGATGAAGCACCCAAAAAGTTAACCCCGAAGAAGAGGCAAAAGTTGAGCACCTCAATAATGGCTGGAACGTCGAATGATGCAGAGCCCTTTGACAGTGCAATAATCAAAGACAAACCGAAGAAAAAGAAACTTAAAGTTTCAAGTGATTTATGAAGCTGATTAAAATCTGATGTTTTTCTGTTTAGAGCTGTAAATGGTTAATCGTGAAACTTTGATGATAGTTAGACTGGACCTGAGGGGTGAACCGTGAACCAACTTGATGGTCATGTGGTCTGGACTCAGTGATTGCACCCCGAGTGTTGTAGGAAATGGGAGTGGGCTGCAACATATGAACATGTTGTTGTACATTTTTCCCTTTGATTGTTGTGTTTTAGTTTGCTTTCTAAATGGATTCTAGGGCTTGTAAAGCCATGTGAAATCAAAGAAATCAAAACAAGTTGGATTTTCCAAAAATTACAGTTTTGCGTAAGCCTTTATGTTTATGGTAAGTTAGTCTGCACTGATCTCATGTTAATACCAGGAGCAGCCTTTGAACCCGCTTTTAATGACAACCAGAAAGTTGCAACCCATACGTTGCCGCAGAATTATTAAGAAAAGTTTGTGTGTTTTAGGACGAGGTTATCACTTAAATCGGGATAATTACGTAGTTATTTTATGGCATGTTTGGCGCTAAAGACTAAAAAGATTGATTTTTCGTTTCTTTTTTAAAAATAAGTAACTAAAAATAGAAACTTTACGAGATCAAATGTTGCTTCCAAGTAGTTTGTAGTTTGTAAAACTCTCTATTTTTCACCTATCATTTTTTTCGCATCCATGATTTTATCTCTAGTTTTGGCAAACCCTTTCTAATGTTACCCACCCACCCCCTATATAGTACATAACCAGGTTTATAAATCTTGGTCTCTTGCAGTCATGTTAGGTTGTAACCTCATATTATCCACATTTTTAATTTCCACACACAATTAATTTGTTGATATTTGCTCATTTTATGCACAATTATTGTTGAAATAGCCGATTGGAGTTAATATAATATGCATATTGGTTAATTTTGTTGTTGGGTTTGGTATGGATTATATGTTTGTGATGGATCTAGTGGAGATGGTTTTGGTGGTTCGGGTTTGATGTTTTTCCACAACGATTTCTCTGTTTAAGTTATATAAGGTAACGAGGTACAATGCAATTTCGATACCCTGCCCCTGTTGTAAGGTGGAATGGACAACGTTACTTTATTGTCTTATAGGCAATTAGCCTTGTTTCCACCCTCTCCTCTACCACCAATGAGTTATATGGTATAGACACATGACACCAATATATAGCGTGACAAGGGCAGTAGTAGACGTCCCGACACCGGCTATAGACTGGGATATGCATGCAGATGTGATTCGATCTCCTTGTATCACAAACACGCCACATGTTTATGTATTATAGAGTTGATGTAAGCCATACGTTATTCATTGATCAAGTATATATGCAATTGATGTAGCTATTTGAGTGTTTGTTTATTTATTTGTTTGGAGTTAATTGAATTTGCATTTGTTGTTTGGTTTTGGCATGGATTTCTTGTTTGTGATAGAAGTCTTAGAGATAGTTTCTCCCTCTTTATTCACTAAAGATTAGTTTTCTCCCCTTTTATTCTTTATAAATAGAGATAAGGGGGTGAGGTTTATTTGTACATTCTTTTCTTGCTCACGTTTTAATAAACGTTTGAATGTAAAATATCTCGTGTGTGTGTGTTGTGCCACTTGACATTAATGGATCATAACCCTTTGTCGAGATCTTGTTGGAGTAGTTCTTGATTCGTGGTTCCACTCTAGAAACCGGTATGTTGAATTTCTTCCAACATTGGTATCAGAGCCTTGTTCGAGAAGAACGAATCACACAACGTGGATAGAGACAAAACAAGAGAAAAGAGTGAACCTGGTTTGGTTCGTCGGTACTGCACAGTCGTGGGAGAATCGACGCTGCGTGTTCGTTAACCGAAATTTCTGATATGGTGGTTGTGTTCTTTGTCGTTTTTGGTTTTTATTTGGCTATCATTGTGTAGATTACAAGGTTCAAGGTTTCTAGGTTTACAAGTCAAGATTACTTGGGCAACAAGGTTCTTGATAAATCGATTCTCCTAGGGTTATAGGAAATCATTTTCTTTTATCACAAGGTTCTTGGAGTTTCGGTTTTGAGCTTCAAAGATGGCAAGGTTTTACAAGAAGTTTCAACTTCGAGGTTTTGGTAAAAAAAGGGTTTCAAGTTTCAAGTTTGCCTGGGTTTAATCGACAAAATATTTACTTCAAAAGGTTTTTTGGGTAGCTATCGGGTTAGTCGATTTCTTGTTAGGGCATTCTACAATGGTTGAGTCGATTAAAGAGTGAAGAAAAATCAATACTTTGAAGAGTTGCACACAAGGTACTTGTTAGTCTATTTCATGTGAGTTTTTTCACTAGGTTCGATCAATTTTACAAGGGTTTACTGGATGTCAACGGTTAAATTTGACATTGTCATGTTTAGGGACATGGTTTACTTTGGGAATGGCCGGTATTCTCTCTCAAAGGGTATGGTGTAGGTACGGGTTCAACACAAATGTTGCATAGAGTTGGATTTGAGGTGAAACCTCTAGGGAGTTCCGATCTAGGCGATGGTTAACAAGTTTTTCTGACTCAAGATTTAATCGCCTATCAACACACGAGAGGGGGAGCAATGTTCAAAGGTTTAGAGGTGACAATATTATGGCTGCTTTAGAAGTTGCTGCAATGATAGAAGAATATGCATATGAGTAATTGACTTTCAGGGATGCAATTACTAGTGAGGTAATTTCCAAGTGAATGGCTGTAATGAAAAAAAGATATTGATAATCGGTCAAGTATGTGTATGCTCAACAATGGTTTTAGGCGAAACGGTGATGAAAGTAACATATCTTACTGGAAGTATGCACCAGGTATGTTCATATATCTATACCTTTATATAGATTATATGGGGTTTACCTGCGAAAGCAAGGCTCAAATCTTGGCTACCAAGGGTTTGATGGATGAAGCAAAGGAAAATATAATTGGTATTGAAATATTCAAGACTCAGATTGGTAATACTCTGAGGGTGACACGATTTTGGTTTTCCAACGACTGTGTTTAGATATTGTTTGGGGGACACTCCAGTCCATGTTGTTGTTGGAGGGTGGTTTCTCTGAGAATCGTGATAAAGAAAAGAAGAGTAAGGGGTCATGTATATATGCAACTGGAAGTCATGAGTATCAAGTGGTGTGCACAAGACCTGACATAACATCTGCGGATGTGTGAATGTTGTATGGGTTTGATCGTGGATTTCAGATGGATGTGCAAGCTTTTGTGGAATCTGACTACGCCATGGGTAGATCGATCACTGTCATGGGTAGTTCAATCACAAGGTATGGGGTTTATGATACAAGAATGTGTGCTGAGCTTGGAAGCTCTATTGGAGCACATGATGACTTTGTTAACAACTCAAGCAAAGTATATGACAATTACTAGAGAATTGAAGGAGGATACATGCCTAAAGAGACTCTCTACAGAGTCACGATTTGAGCTAAAGTTAGTTGCAGGTATTACTATTGGTTCCTTGACAAAGGCGGTCCCCGGTATAAGGTTCCGACACTAGTTGAAGCTACTATGTATCGGAGAAAGCTAATTATCACCACTAAGGTGAAATTGTTAGAATATTAGTATGTAAAGTTAGAGTATAAGTTTAGGAGACTAGTTGTAGTTTAGTTCAAACTTAAGGAGGTTAATCATGTATTAGAAAATCTCCAAACCTTCTGATAGACACCAATAGGGATCAATTAAGATCCGTTAGAGGATTACAAACGGTTGAGCAATCAAGAATGAAGAAATAGACTGCCAAAACCAATTTTGTATTATCAAAGTGTGAAATGTTACAAAGATAGTCGGAAGATTACAAGAGTTGAGAGAGAATTGTATTTCTAAAGCTGGAAGTGAAAGTAAAACAAAACAAGTATTTAAAGTAGATTTTGGCGGGAAAGGTTGTTAGGAGCAGTTGAGGAGTAAGTCATGTGCACCTCTTGTGTCTAGTCTTTAGACTATGCACAAGCACCTCACATGCCATCAACATTCTAACACCTTATCACTTAAGTACTTATCAATCCATCCTCCTCAAATTGATCTTGTCCTCAAGATCAAACAACAAAGGAGGGAAACTTTCTTTGAATTTGTTCAATGGGTTCCCAAGTAGCATCTTCCTTTGACCCATTTGACCACTGAACAAGTCCAAAGACCACAGCTGTGTTTCCTCTCTTAGCCAACCTTCTTTCTAGTATAGCCATGGGTTCTGCTAACATAGTACCATCCATACCACAAACTGGTAAACTGCCACTTTGAGTTACCACACCTCTGCATTTCTTGAGTTGGGACACATGAAAAACATCATGGATTTGAGAAGAATCTGGTAGCTTCAACTTATAAGCAACCTGTCCAATCTTAGCTTGTACTTGAAAAGGACCATAGTATTTTGGGGACAGTTTATTATGTTTGCTCTTTCTAATGGTGACTTGCCTGTGGGGCTGCAGTTTCAAATAGACCCAGTCATCCACTTCATATGCTCTGTCTGTCCTGTTTTTGTCAGGTTGGGACTTCATTCTATCTTGGGCCCTTTTTAAATGGAATTTAAGAAAATCAATTGCCACTTCTCTAGCTGTGAGAGTTCTGTCCACTGATTCCACCTTGCTCTCACCACCCACATATGGTACATGAACAGGTGGTGGTTGTCCATATACTACTTCAAAAGGGGTAGTATGGATTGCAGAATGGTAATTAGTGTTGTACCACCATTCAGCCAAGGATAACCATCTCATCCAATGTTTGGGTTGCTCCCCTGTCATACACCTCAAATAACACTCTAAGCATCTATTAACCACCTCAGTTTGGCCATTAGTTTGAGGATGGTATGATGTAGACATGTGCAGCTTAACTTGTAACAGCCTAAACAGTTCTTTCCAAAAGTTGCTTAAAAAAACTTTGTCCCTATCTGATATAATTGTGTTTGGTAACCTATGTAATTTGTAGATGTTGTCCAAAAAGACTTGTGCAACATCAATAGCAGCGAAAGGATGGGCAAGGGCCATAAAGTGTGCATACTTGCTCAACCTATCAACTACTACAAATATTACAGTCTTACCCTGAGATTTAGGTAGGCTTCCCACAAAATCCATTGAAATGCTGCACCAAATAGTAGCTGGCATAGACAATGGTTGGAGAAGTCCTGGATAAGCCACCAATTCTGACTTATTTCTTTGACAAGTATCACATTCTCTCACCATTTGTTTGACATGTTTTCTTAACCTCTTCCAATAAAAGACACTGCAAATTTTGCTAGTGGTAGTCTTAACTCCAGAATGACCTCCAACTGACCCAGCATCAAAGTGATTGAGCAACTCTGCTCTTAATTCTTGATCATTACCTACCACTAACTTCCCTTTTCTTCTTAACTCTTGATTAGACCATGTATAAGAACCTTTTACATTTTGACCATTCTTTAACTGTGTAATGACCTGTTTAAGCTTTTCATCTGAATCCCAACTAGTCACAATTTTGTGGTACAATTCAGTATTCATAGAAGATGTAACCAGGCTGAACAATTCACTAGAATACTGAAGTCTTGATAATGCATCAGCAGTAACATTTTCCACACCCTTTTTGTACTGAATCTCATAATCAAACCCCATTAACTTTGGTAGCCACTTCAGTTGTGCAGGAGTAGACATCCTTTGATCCAATAAGTATTTAAGACTAAAATGATCAGTTTTAATCTTAAAATGTCTATCCAACAAGTATCCTCTCCACTTCTCCAAAGCATATACAATGGCCAGGAATTCTTTTTCATAAGTAGACATAAGCTGGTGTTTTTGTGAAAGTGTTTTGCTAAGAAAAGCTATAGGATGTCCTTCTTGTAACAACACAGCTCCTAATCCCACCCCTGATGCATCAGTTTCCAAGGTAAATTCTTTGGTGAAATCAGGTAACCTCAGCACTGGAGCAGTAACCATAGCATGTTTGAGATTATCAAAAGCTGCTTGAGACTCATCAGACCATAAAAAACTATTCTTCTTGAGTAATTGGGTGAGTGGTCTACTAATGCTAGCATACCCTTGAATGAATCTTCTATAATAACCTGTAAGACCCAAAAACCCTCTAAGCTGTTTCACATTGGTGGGTACAGGCCAACTAGCCATAGCTTTTATCTTCTCAGGGTCAGTAGCTACTCCCATAGCAGAAATAACATGACCCAAATACTCAACTCTATCAGTACCAAACACACACTTACTTTCCTTAGCATATAATTTGTGATGCCTCATAGTTTCCAACACAGTCTCCAAATGGAACAAGTGATCCTCCATATTTTGGCTATAAATGAGTATATCATCAAAGAACACAAGCACAAATTTCCTCAAGTAAGAATGGAATACCTCATTCATGAGAGACTGAAAAGTAGAGGGAGCATTAGTCAGTCCAAATGGCATAACCAGGAATTCATAGTGACCTTCATGAGTTCTAAAAGCTGTTTTCTCCACATCTGTATCATGCATTCTTATTTGATGGTAACCAGACCTCAAATCCAGTTTTGTAAACAATTGTGCCCCATGTAATTCATCTAGCAGCTCTTCAATTATGGGTATTGGAAATTTGTCTTTGATGGTTTGTTTGTTCAGGTGTCTATAATCTACACACATCCTCCATGAATTGTCTTTCTTCTTAACCATAACAATTGGTGAAGAAAAAGGACTATTGCTCTTCTTTATCACACCTGACTCCAAAAGCTCTGTTACCATACCTTCAATAGCATCTTTCTGTGTTGGAGGATGTCTATATGGTCTAATGTTCACTGGATGAGCACCTTCCACCAATGGAATTCTGTGATCATGGGTTCTCTTAGGTGGTAATTCAGTAGGGACTTGAAATACATCTGCAAAGTTCTCCACAATCTTGTGAATCTGTGGGTGTGGTTCCTTCTCCTGGCCCTCCATTTGCATACAAGTAGGTGCAGAGTTAGGATATACACAAAGAGCCATAGAATGTAGTTCTGCTTGTCTCACAGTTTTGTCAGAAGCTTTGGTCTTCAACCAATCCATGTTAGACTTGTGAGTTCCTCTGAGCAAAACCTTTTGATTATTATACTTGAAGATCATTCTCAACTCTCCAAAATTCACCCTTATCTCCCCTAAGGTATCCAACCATTGGATTCCAAGTACCATATCATAACCCCCCAAAGGTAATAGCATCACATCTGTAGTGAAAGGAGTAGTACCAAAATGCCATTTGAATCCTTTACATTCTGCATCAGTAACCAATTTATTACCATTTGCCACTGTAACTGGTAATGGGCATGTACTTCTGGTGACACAACCTATCTGCTTGGCCATATTTTTGTCCAAAAAATTATGTGTAGACCCACAATCAATCAAAATGTGGAGTGTATGTTTACCAACTGTACCAAGAACCCTCATGGTTTGAAAATTGGTGGTACCAGTAAGAGCATTGAGTGAAATCAATGGTTGTGACTGCAAATCAATCAATTAAGATCCGTTAGAGGATTACAAACGGTTGAGCAATCAAGAATGAAGAAATAGACTGCCAAAACCAATTTTGTATTATCAAAGTGTGAAATGTTACAAAGATAGTCGGAAGATTACAAGAGTTGAGAGAGAATTGTATTTCTAAAGCTGAAAGTGAAAGTAAAACAAAACAAGTATTTAAAGTAGATTTTGGCGGGAAAGGTTGTTAGGAGCAGTTGAAGAGTAAGTCATGTGCACCTCTTGTGTCTAGTCTTTAGACTATGCACAAGCACCTCACATGCCATCAACATTCTAACACCTTATCACTTAAGTACTTATCACCTTCTCAATTAATAATTTCTTGTTCACCAAGTATTAGGTTTCTCCCCCTTCATTCTCTATAAATTGAGATGAGGGGGTGAGGTTAATTTGTACATTCTTTTCTGTATGTGTTGGTGAGGTTAACTTGTACATTCTTTAATAAACATTGTGTAAAATATTTCGTGTATGTGTTGGTGCCACTCGACATTAAGGGATCATAACCCTTCGTTTAAGTCTTGTTGGAGTAGCTTCTGATTCGTGGTTCCGCTTTCGAAAACTGATTCGTTGAATTTCTTCCAACAGTTACCATAAATTGATGAATAAAATCATCAGCTAAAAGTGATTGGTAATTGCAAAGCTTTCTTTATCTGGCATTTTCTCTTTTCATCCTGGTTGGTATCCGCAATTACAAGATGAGACTAATGTGGATGCCGAAAACCATAATCAAATAATTAAATGAGATATCAGGCTCAAGTTTCTTGGTTCTTGCTTAAATATTTGGATCATGATAAATGTAATATCTTAATTTTTAGGTGCTTGCACCAGAAACCAGCAGTTACCAACATACTTATTTCTTGTTCATTACTAATCAGTTTAAAAAAGTAAGAGCATTTTCACACTAACATGGAGCATATTAATCGTATGCTATGACTTTAGAGGTATATTTATAAAACTATATAAGCAACATTAGATCAAGTCACTACTATCGAGTGTATGTAACAGAACACGAAACTGAGTACATTTTTAGTGGAAGCAACATGTGGTCCTTGTTATAGCAATGGATCGAACAAGAACTATACGATACTAACATGTTCTTTTGTTTTTAGATGTGCGTTCGCTATCTTGTGGTAGGGTCTGAATAGGGACTAATAATCCATTGTAGAAACCACAGTGTGCTGACTTAATAAAATTTCCAATGATCTTTATTTTAGCAATTGAGAAACAAAACTAAAGTTTAATATGAGTAATAAAAAGGATACCATTACTCAGATTTCTAATTTGCGTTAAAGGCTTAATTCATGTGCCTCGTAATTAAGGCTAAAACAACCCTACAATCTTCACACCACACTTTGTTCACTTTAGCAAGCCATGATACCTTAACATCATCAAGCATTTTAGTAAAACACCTTATGTGCATCAAATTATTATACAGTTTGAAATATATGAATATATGGAGATGCCGTATATCACACAGCGTGGGGAAATGGCCACCCATGGTGTTAGTGGCAATTTTATTTATAACTGGGGCTAAAAATCATCACCAAATACAAGTGAAGCATGGAATTACAATACTATGTACCTAACATTATAAAAACAATAATAAGTAGATGAAAAAGAACACACAAAAAACATATACAACTACGCACGTGCAATCCATCGCCATTTTGCCATGAACACAGCAACCTTTACGTACACCCAATCTTTCAAGAAATCATGAAATTGGAAAAAAGCATGTCTGACATGACGATTAAAAAGTAAAGCGCTACATGATACCCAAAATGCAGTTGCAAAACCAGTGGCCCCTCCGATATAAAACCATTTTTGAAGTTCGTCTGAACTTTGTGCATCGCCCTCACTATCACCGATATGTGGAACTCCTTGATCTTCATCTTCGAGACATTTTTTCATTGTAGGAAGTCCACATAGTCCTACATTTCCGGTGAAACTTTCAGGTGGGAAGGTCTGGAGTTGCGTGCCAGATGGAATCCTCCCGGACAAGCTATTATCCGACACATCAAGATAATTTAAAAAATTCATCGTAGACATGCTTGATGGCAACCCTCCTGAGAAACTGTTTTTGGATAAATCCAAAATTTGAAGTTCTTTCATTTGACCAATGTCTTTTGGAATCTCTCCAAGTAGAGCGTTGCGTGACAAGTTTAGTAATACTAATCCCTGTAGATTGGTAATCTCATATGGGATTTGTCCTGTGAGAGTGTTGCTTGATAAATCAATTGTCTTAACCAATCCCAGATTTCTACTAAACTCATTTACCTTTCCTTGCCATTCAATCAACAGATGGTCAATATAGCTATCTTCAACATAGTAAGACCCGTGTCCAAGATCAAAAGTACGACTATAATGATGTAGATTATGTTCTGTAAACAATCCTTTTTGAACCATGGAAGTAAGATTATGCACACACGATGGGATTGTTCCATGGAGATTGTTAAATGACAAGTCTAAGATTTGAAGACTTACTAATTGACATATTTCTGTAGGGATTGCTCCGGAAAAGTTGTTTGATTTTAGGCTAAGGGCAAACAACCTTGACAAGTTTGTACCAATCCAAACAGGAATATTACCATAAAATTTGTTGGCCCCCAAGGCCAAAAAGCTTAAATTGGTGCAACTCTTCAAAGACAATGGCAATTCTCCAGAGAAGCTGTTGTTGTATAAACTTAACGTCTCGAGTTGTCCCAAACGTCCTACATAGGGAGGAATATGTCCTGATAGAGTGTTATGGCCTAAATTAAGAACTTTTAGATACGTCAAATTCTTCAAGCAGTCCGGAAGTTGGCCGGTCAATGAGTTACGTGAGAGATCAAGAGATTCAAAGTTTTCATAGATTTGGCAAAGGAAAGAGATTCCTCTTTGGAATTTGTTTCTGGACAGATCTAAAAACCTTATACGTGCAGGAAAAGTAGGTATTGGACCATAAAAGTTGTTGGAACTAAAATCTACTTTCTCAAGCTCAGGACTTGATAATGATTCTGGTAATGTCCCACTTATGTTGTTGAAAGAGAAATCCAAATACCTCAACTGAGAAGGGCGCCATTGGTTCCAGTACTCCGTAGGAATTGTGTCTGAAATTCTATTGTTTGAAAGATCAAGATGCTCAAGTATTTTCATTTTTTGTATCGATTTGGGGAAACAAGGTCCTAGCTTGTTAGAGCTGAAATCAATATACTTCAAACTCGTAGAAAGGTTTGACACGTCATCATTAAAAAAAACTCCTTCGAGTGAGTTGTATGAAAGATCTACGTACCAAAGATTTGATTTTCCAATGTTTTTAGAGATAACACCTCTAAGAGAATTGGAAGATAGGTGCAGTTGTTGAAGTGTAGGTAGTTGCCACAATTTCGCACTTATTGTTCCATATAAATGATTGGAATCTAGGTACAAGACACTTAAGGATGAAAAGTTTTGAATCTCATCAGACAATGACCCTGTTAATTGGTTATTTGAAGCATCCAATAAATTTAACATATTTGGGGATGTGCATCGAGACAAGTTGTTCAGAAAATCTGAAAGATTCCCATCAAACGAGTTGCCAGAAACATAAAACTCCTTAAGCTTATTGCCAAGTAATGGGCACAACCAGCGATAACTTGATGAGTTGAGATTGTTGTCATCGAGAAAAAGGTGAGGAATAGATGAAGAAGAGTTGACAACTGAAGAATATGGATGCATGACTTTTGAGAGGTCACATCCCCTTAAAGCTAGATATGATAGGTTTTGGAGACCTATAATTGCATTTACCCAGTTATTTGCTTTGGCTAGAGAAGTTCCATCCATATCGAGGTTACTTAAAGAAGATAGAGAAGACAACCAATCTAAGTTTTCGACTGTACAACTATCCAGGGAATAAAGTGAAAGATCTAGCAAATTGGTGAGGTTTCCAAATTCTCGAGGAATGGTTCCAGAGAAAGAGTTTTCTGAAAGGTAAAGCCTTGTTAATTTGGTCAATGAACCAATGGATCTTGGAATGATTCCACTGAAATTATTCCAACTAAGGTCAATGGTTGTTAAATTGGTCATGTTACCAATGGACTCGGGAATGGTTCCACTAAAATTATTCTCGCCTAGGTAAATCTCCGTTAAATTTGTCAAATAACCAATGGACAAAGGAATGGTTCCAACCAACTGATTCCCTTCAAGGTCAAGAATAGTTAAAGCGGTCAAGGAACCAATGGACTTGGGAAAGGTGCCAGTAAACTGATTATAAGAAAGGTGAAGAGAAATTAACTGGGTCATGTTACCAATGAACGCGGGAATGGTTCCATGGAAAGAACAATCGGACAGAAGTAAATGATTCAAGTATGTTAAGTTAAGCAATGAAGGGCTAATCTCACCTCCAACACCACCTGTATGATAGCGGCACAAGTCAAGCATTGTGACATGACCTGTTTGGTTGTCGCACGTGACTCCACTCCATATACAACAATCTTCTTCTTCTTCGGGTCTCCATGTAGAGAGCAGGTCATCGGGGTCTAGAAGGCGAGCTTTGAAACCAAGAAGAGCTTCTCTCTCATTATCGATGCACGTATTAGTAGCCCCTCCTGCTGCTACAACCAGTTTGTGGCCAAGGGAAGTGGCTGTCGTGTTATTAAGCCATAGTAGAACAAGTGGCAAAATGAACAAGGCATGAGTTTGCATAAAGTAAAAGCAAATATTTTCTCTCATAATGTATGTTGTATATAATTTGTATTGATGTTATTTTATGTGATACATCAACGTATTATATATAGACTTAGAAAAATGAAATATGTCTTTGGTCTTCGTCAAATAATGGCACTATAACATTATAGTAACTAACTGAATCCATTAGATGATTTTCTTACTAATTCAAACATTACAAATTGACTGATATTGCACAAGCATAGTTTATGCATAAGTTCATGTCAGTGATGATGCATCTGAATATTGGCCTTTTACTTTATGCAACTTGGTTTATAAAAGTGCTACAATTAGTACACGTCTTCTCATTTTAAATTGGGTTGGTAAACAATGCCAAACAAATTTGTTAATTAAAATTCTATTGGGCCATCTAGGAAGAAGCCAACGTTTGACCAATGGAAAGTCAGCATTGTATTGACTAATAGATTAAAAGATTAAATTCATAGAGTTCCAAGTGTAGTAAGCTCCCAATAACACTTGTTGTCCACTTTATGATGTATTTAGAAAAAGAACCGATATTTTTTCAAAAATTAACATTATATCGAAAAATTTCATGGGATTCCCGGAAACCCACGGAACCCCTTGGTTCTATCCCTGCCAATGGCATCCGTTGGTGAGCCAACGAGGGGTGACTGATGAGCACCACACGTGTTGTGCTGTTGTTGCTAAAAAATGTTTAGTTGTCAAGATAGTAGGATCTGACTCGACGTATGAACAATGATGCAAATCACGTAAGTGAAAAAATAACACTTTAATATGCAACTATAATGATGGTGAATCAACCGTTGTAATGCCTAGTTGAGATTTAAGGCCCGTTTGGTTTGTAGACGGGTCTAGGATTAGGATTTAGATTTGGATTTAGTGTAAGTTTAGGAGAGAAAAAATATAATATAAATATATATTATAAATTGATTATAAAAATGTTTGTTGAATAAAAATACATAAAAAAGAAAAGAAGAAGAAAGAGAAGTAAAGAATAGAGAAATTTTTTTAAATGAACCATATCAAGTACGTACCCGTTTACGAAAATAAACTTCGCCCATATTTTTTTACGAAAATGAACTTTTCCATATGACCCGTTAGATTCAATTCATGACAACTTTTGAACCCTACACGTGTCTGGTCGGGCGATTGAAAAATATATGCTACACGCGATCAGTTGGGGTGAGTGCTAGGCAAACATGGGGTGAGTTTAAAAGCGATGTGCGAGCTGGGGGCATGGGTTGGGCGAGCTAGGGCGTGGCCGTTGTGAAGAGGTTTGGGTTGGATTTATAAAAGAATGGTGGTGGCCGTTGTGAAGAGGTTGAGGAAGTTGGGTTTGGGTTAATGGGTGAAAGTGCGTGTGTGTGTATGTGTGTTTTGCGTATGTGTGTGTGCTTAATGGGGTGTTTGGACATGAAATGGCATAAAGGAAAAAAACCCTTGCAGCTAACGAGGTTTTTAACGAGCATTAATGTTTTGGACCGTGAGGGAGTGAAAACTTGACGTTGTGGACTACGGCCGCATAACCCTAGATCCGAGGACTGTATCCACAACCCACCCTAACCATGGGGACCAATGGTGTAAGTTACCAAAAAAATATTTTCAATCACTGTGATTTATGAAAACGAATTTGGTTTTGATATGAACATTTGTGGGTACAAACATCACGTTAGATGTAGAAATTTGTTCTAACATCAAACTTAAAACAACAGTTAATAACAACAGAATGTGTCAATATCTAGGAAAGATTATAGAGACTAAAACTGTTTATACTTTATAATGATAATGGGGAAGTAAATGTTAATCTTGAAAATCAATCCAAATATTTATGCGATGGTGGTTATTAATATTGAAAGAGGATATTTTTTTTTTCTTTATTTGTGGGCTGACAAAAGGCCTATTGGGCCGCTTGCTGTGGACTAATCTACTAAGTTGTAGGTTGGGTCACAACTAGTTGGGATACATAAAACTATATATGTTACAGGTCACAATAATTTAAAATTGTGTGGTGACTGTATAATTAATTAATGATAAATCTACTAGTGAAACACCTGGGACAAAAAAAGATGAAAATGTGTTTGTTTTTCAATGTTGAGATCGGTGAAGACGAAGAAAAAAATAAATCGTGATTGCCGATTATCTATTAACGTACGCAGCGGGAAAAACCTAAAGACAAAGGGGAAGAAAGTTGCCAACAAGGTTTTGCGTTACTTTCCATTAAAACCTAGACTACAATGTATGTTCAACACAAAACACATTGCAAAGTGGATGACTTGGCATGCTACTGGACAGTCTAAGGAAAACGGTAAGATGAATCACCCTTGTGATGGTCAAGCATGGAAAAATTTTGACATAATGAAACCTGAGTTTTCTTGTGACCTTAGAAACGTCCGATTAGGGTTGGCTGCTGATGGTTTCAATCCGTTTGGCAACATGAGTCAAACTTACAGCATGTGGCCGGTGATATTAACAACATACAACACAACCCCGTGGATGTGTATGAAAAAGACTTCTTTAATGTTGACGATGTTAATTCCTGGCCCTAAATTCCTGGCCCTAAATTAGCTGCAAAGGACATTGATATTTTCTTGCAGCCTTTGATCAAAGAACTCAAAGAGTTATGGATAGGAGAGTAGACTTTAGACATTGCTACGAGTACTCATTTCAAAATGAAAGCGGCGGTTTTATGGACCATCAATGACTTTCTAGCTCGAAGTAGTTTGTCTGGGTGGAGTGGACAAGGCTACTATGCATGCCCCACATGTAATCAGGATACTCCATCGCTTCTTGTGAAGCATAAAATCGCTTATGTTGGGTATAGAAGATTCTTACGCGTAACGCATCCACTGAGGAATAAACATAAGGAATTTCATGGTAATACTGAAAAGAAACATCCTCCTAGAAGCTTTACCCATGAGGAAATCATGATTCAAATTAGTAAAGTCTTTAAACGTGTCTCAGGGAAGCATCTAAATACTTTAAAAAATAATCCTAAACCTAATCGAGAAATCAAATTGAATTGGAGTAAGCATTCTATCTTCTACGAACTGGAGTATTGGCCCGTTCTTCTACTAAAACACAATTTCGATGTCATGTACATCGAAAAGAACGTGCTTGGGAGTGTGCTGAATACCTTGTTAATGAACGACAAATCCAAAGACAAGCTAAAGGCAAGGCAAGACTTGAAAACTTTGGGAGTTCGAAAGGAGCTGTGGCTCGTTGATAAAGGAAACGGGAAGTTCGATAAGCCTCATCCAACGTACTCTTTCACACCAGAAAACAGAAAACTTTTTTGTAAATTCATCAAAGGAGTTAGACTACCTGATGGGTTTGGATCCAACTTCAAGAAAAAAGTGACCGCTGATGATAACAACATAACGGGCCTAAAATCTCATGACTTTCATATAATGATGCAGCGGTTACTTCCTTATGGAGTTCAGCGATACTTACCTAAAGACATATCAACCCCATTAATAGCTCTGCTTATTCTTTAAGCAGATTTGTGCTCGAAATTTGATGCAACAGGACATGGAGAAAGCTAAAAAGCAAATGATCGATGTTATGATTAATTTAGAGCAAATATTTCCTCCTACTTTTTTTGACATAATGATTCATTTGGTTATACATTTACCCGAAGAGGCTATTCTAGGTGGCCCTGTTTACTACAAGTGGATGTATCCATTTGAAAGATAAATGAAAAAACTAAAAAATTATGTCATAAATAAAGCCAAGCCTGAAGGTTCTATAGCAGAGGGTTATGTTGCAGAAGAAGGATTCGCGTTATCTTAAGGATGTCGAGACGAGATTTAATCATTTTTGACAGAAATGATGATGGTTTGTCTGAAATTCCAGGTGTCCGTAGGCAAACCGGTGGGTAGAGAACACCCGACTCGGTTGAATACAGATGTTATGCAGGCAGTTGTATGGTTTATACTTAACAAAAGTCCTAAAATAGACGCAGACATCCTGGCGTACAAAGAGTATGTTTCTTCTTTTTTATATTTTGAAGAACCCTTTTTTTCTTAAGTTATTTGTTTTCGATGACTTATTCATTACCTTTGTGCAGTGAGTTTCCTAAAAATACTGTGGAAACAAGTTTTCCTCCCTGGTTCAATCACAAGGTAAAAGCATTAGATATATTACCTTGTAGTCTAGAGTTATTACTCATCTAAATCTGTTTGTATCTCTTTCGTAGATTCGTGAAAAGAGCGTGGCAAAGTACCCAAGTTGTAGTCCCGAGTTACTCTCTTTGGCATGTGGACCTTCATCTAGTGCAAGTACATACACCGCTTGCATAGTGAACGGTGTGAAGTTCTTGGTGCACGAGCGCGATAAACTTCATACCACTCAAAGCAGTGGAGTTTCAACACCCGGGCCTGATGGTGCTATGTATTATGGTCAACTGGAAGAAATTCTAGAGCTCACTTATATGGGGTAAGGTTGTGTTGTTCCGATGTATATGGTTCGACACCCGTAACCCTACTAACCCTACGCCATGCTCCAGACGTTCTTACATTGAACATGACATACATCATATTTTGACTGAATGGGATGCTTATAGAAATCAACAATACATTCTTGCGACACAAGCAACACAAGTCTTCTACCTTGAAGACCATGCTAGATGACCACCTCATTGGAAGGTAGTCGAAGATGTTCATCATCGAAAGATCTGGCATCGGGATGTGGTAGATTCTGATCAGGATGTTATACATGGCAGCAGTTCAGCTGATGTTGCATTGTCTGTTGGTTTGACTGGTTTTGAGTATGCGAATTTGAGTGTAAATGATGAATCAGCAGAAGTGGATGCCCCACCAGATGGTGCTAAAGAAGATGCTGATTTTATTAATAATGAAGATAACGTCGTTGCTCATGTCCTTGATGATGATGTTGACGTGTCTGATGATGATGAAGTGAACCCCACTATTGTTGTTGAAGAAGTTTTATCTAGTGATGATTCTGATTATGACAATTGTTCTTGAATTGTAATTTGATTATGACAATTGTTTTTAAATTGTAATTTGAATGAAATTGTTACTATATGTTTATATGAATGTGTATATTTATATGAATGTGTATATTAGTATTAATTGGTCCACAAAATTATGAGTTCTTGTACTTGTACTTTTACAGATGGCGTGTGTACAGCCTAGATCACACAGCGGGGATGCTCGTAGTGATCCACCCAGACCGCCCTCATTTACTATGCCTAGCTATTGCGCAGGTAACCAATTGTGATTTTTTATTTTTATATAATTTTTATTGATAAAACTGAATTCTTTTACATGTATTTTCACAACTCAATAACTTATATTTGTAGGTTCAATGATCATTGGTGAGACGGCAAATCGGACCTTAAAGAAGGCTTATAAGGAGAATAACGGCCCTTTTCCTATATGCTTTGATTTCGATGATCAAGACACCTTCTCACCGATAGGCACTTATGCACCGCAGTTGGCTAGTCTTATTGGGGAACAAGTGAGGCCACTTCCCCTTGATTGCGATTGGGAAGAAATTCCTGATCCTTATAAGGCGCATATAATGCCGGCACTACAGGTTGTATTTATTGTTTATTTTATTGCTATTCTTATTGTTATTGACCGTTTAGATATGCGTGTTATATTTAAATTGTGTGTTTGTTTAAATGCGTATATTCTTTTGCATACCTATTTCAACCTGGAGCCTTGGTTGAATAACGAGAACAGATTCCAAGTTGGAAATAATGTTTATACGGTGGAGGAAAGGGTAGGACTTGGGCTATGGTTACTATAGAGGCAGCTATACCGAAAATACAAACACAGGCTCAAGTCTAAATACTTTGATACCCATGAGACGCTCGCGGCGGCAAGGGCACATCCGCCACCCCCGAAAGCCTGGCTGACCAGAACCCAAGAGCAATGGGAGATGTTGGTTGACTGGTGGTGCGACCCGAAACGGATGGCAAGATCGGTCAAAAATGCACAAAATCAGTCTAAAACAAGATTTTAACTCACCAAGGTCGACAGTCGTTCGTTCAAGGACGAAACAATTATGTAAGACTCGTTATAATTTTTGTGATTTTTAAAGTTTTTATATTGTTTATATTTACCTTGTTATCAATTTATTTTATATGGTATGTTTAGAGGGTCACCCATAACAATCAAAATGAAGACCTGATTGAAACTTGGAGGAAGGGTCATTCAAAAAAAGATGGCACATTTAAGACCAGGGAGAACGAGACGTCTTACGTAAGTAATTTATCTCTTAACATGCGTCATTATATTAAGTTACTTCTCATTTATTATTTTTTCCTAACTTACTTGTTTTTAACATACCTTTTTTTTAAATTACGTAGAATGAGATGAGGGCCCTTCAAGAGCAAGTCAGAGGCGGTGTCATCCCGTACATGAGCAGCATAGAAATATTGCAGCGTATTGTTCCGAGTGACAACCGCCAGAACATTGCAGGCAGGGGCAGGAGGTTACCTGGTGGTGGCTCAACCTCTCAAAGGTCCACACGTGGGCATGTTGCTCAAGATTACGTTACTAGGCATCATATGACAGAGGTGAAGAGCCGTGCGGAGAGGGAAACTAAGGAGGCCCAAGAACGGGCTCGTCAGGCTGAGGAAAATGCTCACGTAGCTAGGGAACAGGCTACCGCGGCTTATTCCACAGTTGGGGCGTTCGGATCATACCTTGAGCAGTTTTTCAGCCACTACAATGTACAAGGTAACCCATTTCGTGTTCCCTTTCCCCGGGCACCCTTTCATGGCCCTTTTCCCCCTCCCGGCCCTGTTGGTTTCCAACCTCCCATTCCCGGCCCTTATGGTTTCTAACCTCCCATTCCCGGCCCTTATGGTTTCCAAGATCCCATTTTCGACCCCAATAATACATTTGCCAGTTGTTATCGTCCCACCTTTTCCAACTCTACTACGTGCCTGGGTTCTAGTTCCAACTATGCAATGCCGCCCCCCGACCTTAACCAATACAACTCACAAAATAATCCTCATTTGCGCCAAGTTGATCATGTTGATAATAATGATTTGGATAATAATGATGATAATAGTGAGGATAATAATGAGGTGGGCGACGAGTCGGGCGGCGAATACTATGAGTAGTAGGCGGGAAGTTAGTTTGTGAGTTTTATACTTGTTAATTTTATGGAATAGTATTGAATTTGTCGAATGATATCGTGGATTTATGTTAACTTTATAACTCTGAGACATGTTAGCTTTATAAGCTTGTGACTTGTTAGTTTGAGACATGTTATTTAGGAAATTTGTGCCTTGTAAAGTTTAAGAGTAGTTTAATTTGTATCGTATTTGTCGAATGGTATCGTGGAATTGTGAAATGTTATTCGATCCGTTTAGTAATTTGGTATTGTATCATATTGTCGAATTGGTATTGTGGATTGTGATTGATAACAGGTTGTATTTGTTTTGGTAGATTTTTTCCTTAAAAAATATGGAAAACTGCAGTTTTTTGACGACAATGTCGTCCCTAAAATACATTACACATGTCGTCCCATTTTGCACCCAAGGCCACGTGGGTAGTCCCATTTTGCACCAAGGCCACGTGGAATTAGCAGTCTGGGACGACTTTTGTCGTACCTTTTTGCAATTAAAAATACAAGTTATTATTTTTTTTTAAAAGATAAATAAAAAAAAGCTTGGTACGACATTGTCGTACCTTTTTGCAATTAAAGTGTCGTGCCAAATTTGTTTTTCACGTTGAATTTCTTTTGGGCCCCACAAACATGTCGTGCCAAACCAACAAAGGTAGTGTCGTACAAAAATATTTTGGGTCAATTGGAATGGTACTACCAAAAAGGCACGACATGCCGTGCCTTTTTTTCTTTGGGTCGACTGTCTTTGGATTTTGGGCACGAGAAAGTCGTGCCAAAATTCACTTTTTTGTAGTGTTTTTAATGAGCTTTAGGGTTTTAAAATGTGAGGGAGTGAAAACGTGACGTTGGGGACTACGGCCGCATAACCCTATATCTGAGGGTTGTATCCACAACCCGCCCTAACCATGGGGACCAATGGTGTAAGTTACCAAAAAAATATTCTCAATCAGTGTGATTTATGAAAACGAATTTGGTTTTGATATGAACATTTTTGGGTACAAAAATCACGTGAGACGTAAAAATTGGTCCTGATATCAAACTAAAAAAAACAGTTAATACAAAAATGTATCAATAGCTAGGGAAGATTACAGAGACTAAAGCTGTTTATACATTATAATGACTAGCAGGGCACCCGCGTGTTGCAACAGCGGGTATATTGAAATAAAATTTTCGATGAATAATGTATTTTAGTTTATTATGTTCTTTTTAATAATAAATTTATGGATATCAAGAATTTCGTATAGCCCGTGCCCGTTCGCGCTCGAACCCGTTGGCCCTTGTCTGCTCGGGCTCGAGCCCGTTTGGTCCACGCCCATTCGGGCTCAAGCCCGTTTGGTCCACGCCCATTCGGGCTCAAGCCCATTTTGCCCGTTGCCCGATCGGGCTTAAATATTTATATAATGCGCTTTATTATTTGTAATAGTGAAATTTAATACAGGAATTGTGTTTAATTTGGTTGTACAATATGCTTGATAATTTGTATTTCTTATGTAAGGGGTGTTTTAATAACGGTATTAATTATATTTATTGACTAGTTAAATAATTGACTATATTAAATAGCATTAATATGGTTTTTTGTTGTACACTATGCTTCTTGTCTTGTACGTCTGAAAATTATGTGCATTAAAGTGTTGTACACTATGTTTCTTTTCTTGTAAGTAGTAGTCATTATAGTCATTAATAACATTGACCACTTTAATAGCATTAATGTTGTAAGTCTGAAAATTATATCATGCTTATTTTGTTGTATACTATGCTTATTTTGTTGTAAATCTCAAAATTGGTTGCAGCTATTATACATTGTGCTTAAATGGTTATAATTTTTTATGAAGGGTGTTTTTAATAGCATTAGTGTTGTTTGATAGAATTTTGGTCTTAAAATGACACCACACTTTATTTTGTTGTACAATATGCTTACTTTGTATTAATTCTGAAAATTTGGTGCATTAAAGTGTTGTAAACCATGCTTAATTTCTTGTACGTCTTAAAATTAAGAGTGATGTGCCTTAGTGCATTATATGTAGTATAGAAAATGAGGAAGTAAATGTTAATCTTGAAAATCGTTCCAAATATTTATGTGATTGATGGTTATTAATATTGAAAGAGGATAAATTTTTTTTGAGATGTGATAGAGAGACCTAAATAAATAGGGCTAAAAGAGACCTAACGCATTAATTACTTGTACATTTGCATAAATGTACAAGTAATTAATGCGTTAGGTCTCTTTTAGGCCTATTTATTTAGGTCCATTTATCATTACCTTTTTTGTTTTCTTAAACTGTGGGCTGACAATGGCTTGTTGGGCCGCTTTGTGTGGACTGGTCCAATAAGATGTAGGTTGGGTCACAAATGGCAGGTGGCACATCCGGGCCTTTTTTATTCTTTTTGGCGAAATTAACTAATAATGAAAGAATGATCAATTTTCGATTTGGGTTTATATCAGTAATCAATCAAAACATAAATAAGTGGGGTTTAGGGTTTATATTATTATATATTAGACGAGCTTTCAAGATATTTTATGGTGGTGGTGGTGTAGATCTGTTAATAGAAATTGTGTGAGAAGAAGCATGTGTTTATGTGAAGAAATCTGTGTTTGTGTGAGAGAGAAGTATGTGTGACAATAAGTGGGGTTTAAGGGGTGATTGGACAAGAAAGGTTAAAACGACGAAAAAGCTCTTTTAACTAACGAGATTTTTAACGAGTGTTATAGCATAAGGTGTCTTAACCTTGTGTTAAGGTTTAACTCACTGCCACGTCAACGCTACATCAGCTTTAACCTTTCACCTTAACTAAAAATATACCCCTTATCATAACTCAACCTTAACTCACTTTAGCTCATATATTTTCAAATTCAACCCCTAAACTAAAACTAATAATTCATTTATTAAAAAACATAGCATTAATTCTTAAACATATTACAATACGAAATTAAAAAAAAAGTTACAACGAAAAAATAAAATAAAAAAATTACGAAATAAAAAAAACACAACACAAAGCAAACTACAACATAAAGGAAATGACAAAAATACAATTAAATCTAGTGACGAGGTTACAAGTTATATTTTTTGATGATTCGGTCCTTTTCTTCATTGATCCAAGCCAGAAGGTTTGGATCCTTGCTGTCAGTGTCAATCATCAAAAATTTCATCTCTACCAACCTTGTTATCATTTCATCTTTTACTTGGGCCGCCCGATACGCCGCTTGGGCGGTTTCTCATTTTATACGATACTCGGTTGTCATAGTCTCTGTGAATTGGCTTGACAAGCTCGTTCCTCCGGTGCTCGCTCCCCCGGTACTTGTCGTGCTCTCGGATTTGGCTTTCTTCACACTTTTTTCCCATGGGACATGGTTGTTCATCATGACCAAACAAAGCCTCGTTTGTTTGGCTAGGGACATCGCCGGTTATATCAAGCAGATCCGGCGCGTCCCATTTCTTATGACCACACAAAACCTCCCAAGCCTGCTCGTTGTCAAAAGGCGCAGTTTTATGCTCGTCACGATACATTTGTTTCGCCCCGTTTGTAATATGCGTTGAACTTTGTGTAACCACGGTTCAACGTTTTCCACTTGCCTTGTATCATATCCTTGTTGCGTGGTTAAAAATTGAGTCTATTGAACTAATTTTTTACCCGTTGCCAAAACGTATCACGATCTTGTGCACGCCCGACAAGCGGATCCTCCGTAGCGGCTACATAACATATGGCAAGTAATTTTTCCTCATTTGGTAGCCAGCGTGTAAGGACGAAGTTGGGAATTTCTTCATCCTCATCGATTGGTTCAGGGTCTTTGGATTTTTGGGCTTTCGTTTACCACGACTTTTGGGTTTTGGAGGAGACGTAGGTGTTTCGTGAACCTCATGTGTTTCGGTTTGTAAATGTTGTGAGAATTGTAGTTTTTGGAATTAGTGTTTAGTGTGTTTTGTTGGCTTTGTTCCCAATATAGAAATTGTTGATGTTGTAGGTAAAGTTCTTGGCTCGACAAGCCGAGTGGGTTAGGAAAATAGATGTTGGGTGATGATGAACCTGCGTTCGGGTTTGAGTTATTCCACCCACTGAGGAGATTCAAGAAAGAATGATCATTGTTGTTGTCTCCCGGCATTTGTTTTAGCAAATGGAAGTATATGATAGATTAGATTGAGTTGTGGAAGTGTGAAAAAAAATTGTGTGTCAATTGGATATATATAGTGGTGGGAAAATGGTTTTGATTTTTTTTTTCTTTTTTAAGAAAACTAGCTGTTTGTTTTAAGGGGGTGTAGGTGAAAACAAAAATTAAACCCAACGGCTAGTATGCCCGTTTTAGGGGGTGACAGTGAATTTTTTTATTTATTTAAACTTGCCTTAATGTCGTGTTAAGGGCTTAACGCACCCTTAACTCACCCTGACGGTGTGGTTAATGCACCCTTAACGCGAGTGAGTTAAGCTTTAACTCGGGTGGTGCGTTACCACACCGAGTGCTCTTAGGGAAAAATGACCAACAATGAAGCAAAATCGAAAATATTTGGGACTACAAGTGTGATTTTTGAGAACTTGGGATCAAGTGTGAGAATCGGGCCCACTTTATGGACCAATGGTGTAATTTATTGTTATTAATATTTTCTCATTACAAGTTTTTAAAATTAGGGGGAATTGCATATATATCCTTCCAAAGACTCAAACTTACATATATATCCAACTTAAAATCGCAATTGCATATATAGCCTTCAAAACCTTAAAAAAATGTCATATGTATCCAACTCAATAAATTATATATTCACTACAAGAAGAAAGGTGTTTGTTGATAGACAAAAAGTGTTAGGATTAGAATAAAAAGTGTTAGCAAAGATAAACTAGCTACTCCTTTACATATAATAATTGTCAGCAGAAATTCCGACGATAAGGGACTGTGGTGACAGACCTATCGTGACACATAATGTGCCTATAAATGTTCAGATCTTTGTCTACACAAAGTTTGTGTCAGTAATACACAAACATACTTTTACATACACAAATATGTCATAGCATACCACTAGCAGTTCTAGTACACAATATCAAACACAAATCTGAACTTTCGTTACCAGAATATCATACAGAAATCATATTACAATGCATCTCAAATTTTTTCCAAAATATATGAACTTGCATGTCTAACACAATATCATCTCAAAAGCTAAGAAAAGGATTACAGTATGTTGCATTCAGTAGGGATTAATACCAATCTGTTCCACCAGCAACCAAGAAGTAGAGCTCGTTGAATAACATAAATTTGTACCTGAAAAAGGGATCAAATAACATTAGGGCAAACTTTTGTAAGTGACCAATCTGTTGCATAGCTTGTCATTTTTAAGGATTGGATTTTGCTATTTCTCAATCTCTTCTTCCTATAAAAGAAACTCAACTAACTTCATTTCAACACAATGCATCCAAGCTAAATATGCAAGTGCCTACTTGTTAATGCGTCATGAACCAAATCCTTAGCTGCCCCCTCAGAAGTACCATAATATCTAGTGTACCTCCTGCAATATTATAGAAGTTAAACAACCGTCTAAAATGAGATACCAATACTAATTTCAGTGAATAAATTCTTAGCATATAATTTGAACTAAAAAATAAGCCAACCTGTGAAACGATTTCCCCTTCATGAATTTGACTTTTGGAGATGACCATGCAATAGCAAACACGGTAGTGCACTTCCCATTCGGTTCAACCCATGTTGAAGCAAACACACCATCACAATTGGCGTCTCTAGCTGATGAAGGAACAGTTGGCCCGGAATTGAAGTTACCCTGCTCAAACTGTCCATCCTGCACACAAACAGGGTTGGTTAACAAGAGGAAAAGTGATAAATTAAGGTAAGGTAATATAACTGATAGAAGGTGAAACCTTTACCTGTGCCATTTTACTCCACATTTCTTTTGCGGTAACCGAGCTTCCCTCAGATAAACCGAAACTCGGTAAAATCGTCACATTTACATTCTGAGTTTCGCACGTTGCTATAGCGAAAGTAACAAGATGGTTCCTTTTGGCTGTCCTGCAAATCATCGTCGCCAATAGAATTAGCTGTGGCAAAATGAGCATGTTGATAATAACTGATTTGTTGATTATGATTACTAGAACAATATCATCAAAATTAAAACCTGAATCATTGATTAAGATGATTTTTGGGAGGTTGTATGCATAAGAAATACGGCTAACTTACTTGTGATGTAGAAGCACGCCCGAGACTCCATCTTCGCCCCTGTTGATAAAAGAATCATAATTAAAAGGCAGACAAAAATAGAAAGTGTTCATTCTAAAATATTGGGTAAGCTAAACTCACCGGAATGGCTCATTTACATGATCCCAGAAAGATGTGATTTACCTCCAATTGAATTCTGTACAAACTGAACTAACATTTCAAAATTCAAGAGATCAAAACGGATCCTTTGATTCCTTTCAATTTCTCAAAATGGAAACTTACTTCCCACGTTAATAAAAGGCTAATGTGTGCTCTTTCTTTCCCGGTATTCACTAACTGAAAAGAAAGTAGAGAACGTGTGATAATATCATAATCACAACATAATGGGATGAGCTAAATCATATTTATTCAAAGTTTTATACCTTGTAAACAAATACAGATGTGGGAAGACTACTATCTCGATAATTAAGAGGCAAAAATGGTGAAATTTGGCGACAAGATACTTTTAGCGAGGCTCGCCTGATAGTAGCAAAAAGAGAAGGCAGTTTAATACGGATGGAACTTAAACAAGTAACATGACGTATTGTCAATTGAAAAGAAGAATGCCCAAATGATACCATCATAAACGGTCCATGCACGTGGGAATAACGCATGATGTGGAATGCTGACCACTTAAATTCCAGCCCCATGATGATAAACCATGATCATCTGTGCATTTTAGATACAAAACATAAGTCAGTAAACTCGCAGTTTATAATACCAAATAAAACCTAAAGGGGACTGAGATCCACTCCCTCAACCTATCCCGGCCTTCATGTTGGCCCGGTGATAACACTGATGCGTATTTTTTGTTGTTGCCTTCTCTCGTAATACAAATCTGTGAATGCATATATCAAAGGACTCAAAATTAAGAGCTATATCATAACGTTCAATGAAGAGATAAATACCATCTAAATACCATTTTTCTACAAATTCACTTGCACATATGACTTTTTCATCTTTAAACGTTCTACATAAGGTTTTACTTCATGATATGATTAGTTTTACGGAAAATGAGCATGTAGATAATAAGTGACAAAATAGAGGTAGAGCTTTATGGAGAACTAATTGGCCATCACAGGGGAAGCCTCACATGTACCCGAAAGGGTTTGAAATTTCGTGAACTCTCCTCTAAATTCTCTACTTATGTTGCCACTTCTAAAGAATACAAATAAGAACGTGTCAAACGGGTGCCCAAAATGATATCATTGCAATACGTGATCTATTGATTTGTTCACAGCTTACCCCATTCCACCAAGTGGAAACCTCTTTGGATGCTAATGGTTTTCCTTCACAATTAAATGGATCAATGAGTGCCCTCTGCACATATTAAGTATCCTACCATATGTCTACTTGACTTTTTACTGATAGTATTTTATCAGTTACATTTCATGGTTTCTCTATTCTCTTATTATCTTAGGGGATGTTTGGTACGTATGGATGGTGAGGATTTGTCTCTTGGTAAGCATCAAAATAAGAGTAAGCATTTAAATTTTTCTCTACTTCGTAACATGTAAAAAACCCTATAGCAGAAAATTATACAAATATTGATGTGTATATACTAGTGTTTGTAAATCAGGTTTTAATTGCTTATCCTCTACGTGTATATACTAGTTCGATCATGAATATTATACAGTATCCATCTTTTTTATTAGTTGTGTTTAGTGCAATGTGTAAGTTGTAGAAATATGTGTTTTTTTTGTCATTTTTGTTTCATTGTAGAGATGATATAATATATTTTTATATGACAAAAAACTTGAATTATGTTTGCATAATTGTAATTATGTGACCTGATAGCGTCAAATAATCAACGTAACTAAAAAACCTGAAAATATATATATTCATTCTTTTATGTACCAAACAAATGAATTGATTCTTTAATCGATTTTGACACTCTATTCTCTATTTTTGCCAAACACTAGAATCTATTCTCTTATATCAGACTCATTCTCTTTCTATGCATTTCCATTCTCCAATGCATTTCCATTCTTTGTGATTCAGTCGTACCAAACGTCTATATCTTACAGGTAGGAATGTGTTGCTCTTATACACGTCCAAATATTAGGGGGTTTTAACATGTTTATTAGTTCTCGTTTATACCTATTTCTACTTGATACTACATATACGGCACTTAAATACGACTACGAGTACACAATTCAATCCTATGTGTTATATTAATAAAAATAAAATGAAGAACGCCAACAAATCACTCCTAGTAACATTTAAATCATGTATCTGACGAGCCGAATCCATCACATTCCCATCCAAAACCTTAATCATCTCTTTTAACCCCCTAATCCTACTGCACTAATATACCCATTCCTGCAATGACGTTTCATCTACTGGTGATTCTCACGTTTGTCAAACAAAGAGTAGGCGATTATAGCATTTGACAAACAAAGAGTATATAGCATTTCAAATTTATTCTTTCACAAGACATGATTTAGGCATATCATCAAACACCTTACATGCATCAATTATAAATTTACCAACATATAGTTAACTAATTTAATAACTAATTCGAGTTAGGCATATCATCAAACACCTCATATGCAACAATTAACACAACTAACAACAACAATTTTAGAGTTCAAATTCAACGAATTATAACTACAACCCTCTAATGAACTAATTAGCTAAATTCAAATAAATGTCAGTTCAAATGCACAAATTAAAGTAATTAACTAACAACGAATGCTTGAGAAGGTTTGTTAAGCGCAGGTGAGAGTAGCAGCTGAGATATGAAGATTGGAGATATAAAGTTTATCAGGTGAGGACGTTTGGTGAGTTTGAGCATTTTGTTAGGTTATCAATGTAGGTAACGCACCTCCTATTGTTCTATTGCAAGTAAATAACTTTCAAAATAATTGATAAGTATGTAATTTGTTAACCTTAAATTTATAACTATGGTATAAAAATTGCACCATTAGTCCTCAGTAGATAATGTCACCTAAAAAATTTGCGCTGTTGGTCCTTCATACATAACCTGAGGTAACTTACCACCACCACCACCACCAATCACCACCGCTACTCACCACCACCACCACCCAGTTCCACCACCGCCACCACCAATCACCACCGCCAACCACTGCCACAACCACCACCACCAATCAGCACCGCCACTCACCACCACCACCCACCACCACCACCCACCTCTACCACCACCACCACTTACCACCACCAATCACCACCACCACTTACTGCCGCCACCCACTTCCACCACCACCACCTGCCCACCACCACCACCACTTACCACTACAACCAATCACCACCGCCACACACTACCACCCACCACTGCCATCACCAATCACTACAACCACCCACCGCCGCCACACACCACTACCATCACCAATCACTACCACCACTCACCGCTGCCACCCACCACCACTCACCACAACCACCCACCACCACCACTTACCACCGCCACTCACTCACCACCACCACAAACCACCAATCACCACCGCCATTCACCGTCGCCATCTACTGCCACCACCGCCACCACCATTCACAACCACCATCCACCACCACCACTTACAATCGCCACCTGTTGCCACCACCACCACCAACACCAACACCAATCACCACAACCACTCACCAACGACACCCACTACTACCACCACCACTCACTACCGTCACCCTCATGTGGTGGTGGTGATTTGTGGTGGTGGTGGCAGTGGGTGGCGGTGGTGAGTGATTGTGGTGATTGGTGGTAGGTGGTGGCGGTGGTGGTGGTAGTGGGTAGCATCGATAAGTGGTGGTGGTAAGTGGTGGTGGTGAGTGATGGTGGTGGAAGTGGGTGGCGGCAGTGAGTGTTGGTGGTGATTTATGATGGCAGTGGTGGGTGGCGGTGGTGATTGGTGGTAGTGGTAAGTGGTGGTGGTGGTGGGTAGGTAAGTGGTGGTGGAAGTAGGTGGTGGTGGTGAGTGGTGATGGTGGTGGAGGTGGGTGGTGGTGGTGGTGAGTGGCTATGCTGATTGGTGGTGGTGGTGGTAGTGGGTGGCGGTGGTGGTTGCGGTGGTGGAGGTGGGAGTTGTTGGGTGGTGGTGGTGAGTGGCAGTGGTGATTGGTGGTGGTGGTGGTGGTAGTGGTGAGTGGTGGTGGTGATTGGTGGTGGTGGTGATGGTCAGTTAATTTAACTTGGATATAGTATGTTACCTTAGAAGAATCTAAAATCTATATTCCTTCGTAGAAAAAAATACACTTATACAATGGTGGTAGCTTTGTTTTACCACAGAACGGATCACATGCTAATGGCGGAAATGCGTCTAAAGTTGATCCCATGGAGAATGGTTACCGTGGGTCAGAGTCGTCTCTTGTAAGTTTTTCAATTTATATATTTCCACAAGTAATTAAATATGGCATATGGGTCAAAATGGGCGGGTTCGGGTTGGGTTTATCTCCACCCTTTTATGTCCTTTATAAATTAATAATGTTTTCAAGATGCTTACGAATACTGTACTTTTGAAATAATGATGTAGGCTATTTTCTTTTAAACAATTTAGGAGCTTTTTGGCATTTTTGACCCTTTGACATGTTTTAATTTTAGTAAAATGTTAAACGGTGGTGGCATCGACCCATGTGCTTTAAAATAGTAACATTTGGGGTTATGTTTTATTTCTTACAGGCCAAACGAGTAAAGAAAAAGTTGAGAAAAAAGGAATTGGGTCAAACGGGTCGAAAGTCACCCAAAGCGAATTTTTATTGCATAATAGTTAAAACCTTGTGAATCCATTTCACTAAACAAAATTAATTTTCGTATTATGAGTTATGACGTATATAGGTCATACACGACGCTAGTTATTTAGGAACGAAATTTGTTTTATAACTTGACCTAAGTTACCTCGTGGGGCTGGTTACCTAACCGACTATCTTCCTAACTTTACGAATCTACATGTGATGCAAAGTGTAGCCAAAAGCTACCCATTCTGGGTAGTTAGGTTGACATTGCCACCTGTAGACAAAAATCATTTTGTTGTCGTTATATACTTGGATTCATCCGTCTTCATCTATTTCCCTGACGTCATATATATATTACAGGGTAGTCTTCTGGTTCAGTTTCAAGACTTCATTGTGATATCGGTTGGAAAAATCAACCCACGACCTCCATTCTACAATACTTCCCAAATCTGGCCCATTGGTTACAAATCCATCTGGCATGATAAGCTAACAGGATCTATTTTCACATTTAATATTTTAGACAGTGGTGATCGTGGACCGACATTCAGAGTACATCGAAAGCCATGCACAAAACATTCAATCCCAAATGCTTCAACGGTGATCTACAAACTCTGTGGGCCCTCTGATGAAATTTCGAGCTGTGTATTACCTCCTCAAGAAAGTCAACAGTTGGCTAATGATAACTTTATTAATGGTGACACCATCGGTGAAATTTTAGTCGAGGGTAGAACACCTTCATCCGCTTGGCAAATGGTTATAGAAACTTTTATACGTGCTTGTCGACAAGCGTTTCAAGATATGAAACTGTTGAGTTTTTGCTGTAACCACCGTGCTGAAAGTCAATACTTTTATACTTCGTATAGTAACGATTCGTTAAATAAGTTTGGTGGTTTGAATTGTCCAATTAACAACATCCCTAGGTTTGTGCAGACTATTGACCAGCTTGAAGTTGCTTGTAACGTGCTGAGAAAATGGTTGCAAGTGGACAGATTTGGTCTTGATGCAGAGTTCGTACAAGAACTTATAGAACTGCTTCCTGGGGTTGCTGCTTGTTCAGAATATATATCTTTGGATACCAGATGTCAAAACAAGATTTCTCATACTGTCAGAAGTGGGTTTTTTACGGGGCTAAGGAAATATAATTCACAGCCGACTGTGTCAGATAGTCCTGTTGAAACTGATACACGAATCAGCCCACCAGGCAATGAAATCGCTTCAAACCTTCCTCGTGGTTTAGTCGGGAATGTTCTCCAGGTATCAAACTATTGCTTTCGATCTATAGATATTGTATGATTGTATGAATGTATGATGCATCAGGGCTAGACGTGACAAAATGGGTGGGGCGGGTAACGGGGTTAAAACAGGGCCGAAACACTTGTCCATATCATCTTTTATAGAATTAGTCGCATCAAAACTCCCCTCGTTTGGCGGTGTAAAGGTATTAAAAAGGGGTAATTTCAGCGTGGGTATTGCACCTTATTAGTAGCTAATAATAATAATTTTTTAATTTTTTTTTTAATTTTTTATTTTTTCTGTGGTCTACATATACTTTGGACAGCTTTTAACCCATCTGACCCAATTGGTCCGTTTTTTCATCGTCGATTTTTTCTATTTTACAAGTAAATGGTTCAAAATTGCCCCTTCTAAACAGGGTTCCGTATAAAGAGATGGGTTTGTAAAATTTAAACCTAAACTGGCGTTTTTTTTTTTTTTTTTTTTTGGTAACCGTGATTTCCAACCTTTTGGCCGACTAATCCATGGGGTTTGAACCCACTGCCACACAGACTCAAACCAGGTAAAGCCCTCCCTTTTCAGGAGGTTGGCGTGGCCACTTAAGGTTGTTTGCACCTAGCAACCTAAACTGGCGTTTTCAAGTTTAAAAAATGTATCAATCTATCAATAAATAAAAGAACAGGTTGGGCTCCATTTCTGAACCTTATTAAGTGCCAAGTTTCAAAAAGTTGCATTGAGAACTGGTTTTTGTGAAATCTAGAACCGAACCGAATCTAGCCAGTTTAGTCTGGTCAATTTATGTCCTTCGAACATGCTTTTGCACACCCTTAATATGAAGCCTCAGTCCTTAACTCTAATAATTTCTTAATTCATCTTTTTAGGCCTATGAGTTTTCCTTGCGATTTTATAACATTTTGGGGCAAGAGGCACCTCTCTCGAGACAAAAGTTGGAATACGAGTTACTAAATCCACGAGTTGATGATTTGAACTCAACAAATGATGATAACAATGGTTGTCGATCACCACTATCGAACTTTCATATGGCAATGCTGAAGATGTTAGTGGAAGATATGCTAGCTAAAGTCTCAATTAATTATCCATCTGGTGCCATGGAGTCGAAGCCCAGAAAAGGAAGGAAGAAAAACATTGATGTGATTGTGTCTGGTCAAATGATAAAGATTGGTATATTTCCTGTCAACGAAATTACATGGCCAGAATTAGCCAGGAGATATATATTAGTTCTGAAGTCTATGGATGATAATCTCGACTATTTGGACATTTCTAGTCATGAGTATGAAAAAGTGTTTCATTGCTTGAACGGGAACGGTGGTCCACTTTGTGGTAATCTTAGAGGAATGGCTGCAATCAAGGCCGACGCTGTGGTAATATTTATTTACCTTCCTTTAATAAAATTTAATTTATTTATGTTTTAGAGATACCAATCGAAACTGAATTTATGTTATTCTCAGGCGATAGCAGAGGCGTCAAAGAAAATCTTTTCTTCTGTGAAGAGTAAAATTGTGGACGTTGTTATCGATTTAAAAGATCTTGATATCGACGAATCTGCCATAGAGACAAAGAGAATTGATGACAAACCCGAGTGGATTGACCGTCTAGAACCTATACAAAACTTAGCGACAAACGTGGGAGCAAAAATAAGAAACAGGATTCGGGATTCGTTAAACAAAGGACCACCAGGCTGGGCTGCGGAGATGCTGAGGGAGTCCATAAGCAAAGATGTCTACAAGGGTAATGCTGCAGGACCCACAAAGGTTTGTAATTCGTTAAACAAAGGTGGTCATTTTGACCTTTATTTTTTAAATGGATCAATTCAGGTTACCTTGTATCTCTAACGAATACAATCAAGATATTAGTCAAACGGGTATGTTCAAGAAATATTTGAATAAAATAAAATATATTATCTGAAATTACTTGCACATACCTGTCCCTATTTAACACGCTAGTTATTTTTTATAAATATTATAATTCTGATATTTATAAAAATATCAATTTTTGGTAAAGAACTGTTATGGGTCAACTTAACTCAACTGGTTTTGACCCCGTGACACATCCCACCCTATTTGCACTTCTCCATTACGTTTTTGAATTAATTTCTAATTGGAATTTAAACAGAGAATTGTGCGTGAGGTTCTTAACAAGGCAAAAAGTGAAAATCATGTCACTAAGAAGGAAGTAAAGGAAAGTTTTGTTGTAAAGAAGGTATCTGATGTCATCATAAAACGGTGTCGTATGGTGCTACGCTCCGTTGCTGCTCAGGATGAAAACAAAATTGTTTTTGGTCTCATGGCGGAATCTTTGTTGAAACCCGATGAATTTTCACGCTTGTTAGACTTCAGGACCATTGACCTCCGATTGGATGCAGGATTCTATGGTGGCTCACATGAATCTTTTATTGAGGATGTTCATGAGGTATGCCGAGAAAGAAAAAAAAAATCCCACCCATATATGGTTAAACTATATCTTCAACGGGTTTAAGTGAAAATATGTGCCGGGACGGGTAACTGCTTTAAATGCTTTACTAACTATATTTGCTTTCTTAAGATTAATGGTCGGTGATTATGTAAACAGTACAATTCTTGTGGTCATCTTGGCCACCTCTAGGAGCAATATATATGGTCACTTAATTAACCAAGGTGATTAAATATATATAGTCTGATGATTTAGAGGTGGCAATATGTGCCGGGACGGGTAACTGATACAGTAAAAATGTGTAATTTTTTGGCACGGGGTGAGGTTGGGCTCATCCGCAACACTTTTGTCCAATTTCTTATAAAAGTAATTAGTGTATATAGATATGATAACGAAATGTATATTAGTTTACTAGGGGATTTCAAGATTTCAAAATCCACTTTGGGCAACTTTCGACTTGTTTGATCAGTTTAGACCATTTTTTGCCATATTGTTTTTATCTGTTTTCCCGTCAGAGGTAAAACATTTTCTGAATCGACCCGTTAATAAGTAACTGGGTCTAAATTGCCTCATGTATATTGCCAATCCACTTGACCCGTTGTGACACGATTTAATTACTCAACCTGCTTACCTCTAGTTCTAAGTTCTAAGTTCTAACTGTCTCGATATCTGACATGTATGATCTTTGGCAGGTTCGAGCAAATTTGAGAATAACATATAGGAACAAACCTAAATGCTTGAATTTGATTGAATCTTTCTTTAAGAAGTTCGAGGAACTGTATGAGCAAGAGGTCAGTTGATTTCTGTATCAAGAATCTATATTCTTACTTTACCCGAATTGCCAATAATTATGATTTTCTATATTTAGGTACTTTCACTGGTCAGCAGAATCAACGGTTCCAATGTATCATCTGAAGAGACCAAAATTGTACTCAACACGATGTTTGCTGACACAATCACGAGCACACTTCCCATTGCACCATGGGAGGAGGGGATCTGCAAAGTATGTGGAAAGGACGAAAACGACCATGTCTTGCTTTTGTGTGATAGATGTAATTCAGAGTATCATACATACTGTCTATATCCTCCACTTCCAAGGGTTCCGAAAAAGAGTTGGTATTGCCCTACTTGCATTTCAGAATTCACAAGACAAGCGCAAGAAGAGGATTTTGATTTTAGTCAAACCCCAAAGAGGATGAAGATTCAGAGAGAGTTTACCCGAAGTGGTTTAAAGGAAGTGGCAAATTTAGCAGATAAGATGGAGAAATCAGATTATTGGGAATTAGGCGTCAAGGAGGTTAGTTTTGACTTATATTGCATCACTGTTAGTTGTCTTACTTTGACTTTGATTGTCCAACAAACTTGATATCAGATAAAAGATCTACATTTGTATTGAGATACACAATAAGCTCTGTAACTACTAACAGAACTGTATTTTTTAAGTCGTGGAGTAATACAAAAATATGTATCTTTGCTTAATACAAGCTTGGTAAATTATTCCCATTTTGACATGGCTATTTTGAACCATTTATTTTGAGACGGGTCAATTATTTCTTTATATAAATTGGGTTAAATAAGAAAGTAGACGGGGCACGAGTGATGTGGGTCACCGGTGATCGTAAAATTGTTCCATAATGTCATAAGGAAAATATCGTTTTTTAAGTTCAAAGTTAATACATTTATTATTTATAATATTATCTGAATTCATAGTTAATACACTTGGCATCCAATGGTCCAACCTGATTCGACCCGATACTGTAAATGACCCATTTCAACCCCAACCTGTTTTAACTCTTTGAACATCTTTTGCAGAGGGTTATGCTTCTACAATTCTTGTGTGACGAGACTTTGGGTTCGACGGTAATTCGGAATCATATGAGCACAGATAATTGTGATGTTAATAGGAACTTCTTGGGTCATGACTCAGCAGGAAGACTCTACTGGGTTCTTGGCCGCCCCGGAAGGTTGTTTGTATCTGGTCCCGACAGTGATGGTGAGGAATTTGATACTTGGAATTGCTATGAATCAGATGCCGAGGTTGAGGCTCTGATTGAGTGGTTGAGAGATGACGATGCAAAGGAAAAGGAACTTAAAAAGTCGATTTTTAAATGGCAAAGAAACAAATCAAATGATCAGAATCTTCAAATTGATCTGCAAGCTAGTTGCTCGAGGTCAACGGTTCATGTCAGCAGTGCAAAGGCAGCATTTGAAAAGAAATTTGGTTCATTCCTGAAGGACAATGGTGTGGGGAAAATATATCGGTGTGATTGTTTGGAACTAGTGGGGTCTACACGACACCATTGCTCTTCATGCCACTCGACATTTTTCAGTCACGAAGTGCATCAATGTGACACTCTCGAGAAGCAGTTGACTCTGGCTAATGGATTGACTTGGTCAAATGGAAACCCTCTAGACGATAAAGCTGGATTCTTGGTCAGACACAATTCTAGGTTAACAGAACCCCAAAACGAGTCACCATATGAGGTTGACGGGTTAAACTCCGAGGGTAAAACTGGAAAACCCCCATCATGTTCTTCTTCCCGGACGTTAACTGGCAAAGCTTTTGAAATTATTCGGTCTTTGAAAATCAATTTACTGGATATTGAAGCTGCTCTTCTGAGAGAAGCTTTTAGACCTTCAAGAGGAGGCTCCGATAAATTAAGAGCTTGGCGCGCTTTTGTGAAATCGGCCCAATCAATTTACGAGGTAAGTTTGTATTCTTATCTGTCTTTTTTTGCAACCATAGTTTAGTCCCTTAAGTAATTTGGTAATCCGTCCTCAAAGATTCGTTTTACTCAGCAAGGGTTAAAATTGTTATTACGTGATTGAGTGATTATGTTCTTTTGGTACCGCCGGGGAAACCCAACCCGAGTCACCTTTGATGACCTGGCACGTAAACTTTATGCATACAAATGTAGTACCTAGTGTATCTTTATGTAATAAATTTCGAAACTTCATGCATTTTCAGATGGCACAAGCGACTATGATCTTAGAGGACATGATTAAAACAGCGCATTTGAAAAAAGAATGGTGGTATTGGTCGTCACCTTCAACTGCGGGCCAAAATCTCAACTGTTTCATCACTTGCTCTACTAGTTTACGCCCTCGATGATGCCATATATTACGACGAACCACCTCCACCACCACCTGTGGACCCTACAGAACCAATAATAGCGCCAGAAGATCTCATAGCAATGGAAGAAGCACTAAAACAGTCAATGGAACTAGTGAACCAAAAGTCGATGGAAGAAGCACCCAAAAAGTTAACCCCAAAGAAGCAAAAGTTAAACATCTCAACAATAGTGGGTACGCGGAATGACGCAGAACCATCCGAGCCAATCAAAATGTCAATGGACGAAGCACCCAAAAAGTTAACCCCGAAGAAGAGGCAAAAGTTGAGCACCTCAATAATGGCTGGAACGTCAAATGATGCAGAGCCCTTTGACAGCACAATAATCAAAGACAAACCGAAGAAAAAGAAACTTAAAGTTTCAAGTGATTTATGAAGCTGATTAAAATCTGATGTTTTTCTGTTTAGAGTTGTAAATGGTTAATCGTGAAACTTTGATGATAGTTAGACTGGACCTGAGGGGTGAACCGTGAACCAACTTGATGGTCATGTGGTCTGGACTCAGTGATTGCACCCCGAGTGTTGTAGGAAATGGGAGTGGGCTGCAACATATGAACATGTTGTTGTACATTTTTCCCTTTGATTGTTGTGTTTTAGTTTGCTTTCTAAATGGATTCTAGGGCTTCTAAAGCCATGTGAAATCAAAGAAATCGAAACAAGTTGGATTTTCCAAAAATTACAGGTTTGCGTAAGCCTTTATGTTTATGGTAATTTAGTCTGCACTGATCTCATGTTAATAGCAGGAGCAGCCTTTGAACCCTCTTTTAACAACCAGAAAGTTGCAACCCATACGTTGCTGCAGAATTATCAAGAAAAGTTTGTGTGTTTTGGGACAAGGTTATCACATAAATCAGGATAATTACGTAGTTATTTTATGGCATGTTTGGCACTAAAGACTAAAAAGATTGCTTTTTCTTTTCTTTGTTAAAAATAAGCTAATAAAGATAGAAACTTTACGAGATCAAATGTTGCTTCCAAGTAGTTTGTAGTTTGTAAAACTTTCTCTATTTTTCACCTATAGTTTTTTTCGCATCCACAACTTTCTCTCTAGTTTTGGCAAACCCTTTCTAATATTACCCACCCACCCCCTATATAGTACATAACCAGGTTTTATAAATCTTGGTCTCTTGTAGTCATGTTAGATTGTAACCTCATATTATCCAAAATTTTAATTTCCATACACAATTAATTTGTTGACATTTGCTCATTTTGTGCACAATTATTGTTGAAATAGCCGATTGGAGTTAATATAATCTGCATTGGTTAATTTTGTTGTTGGGTTTGGTATAGATTCTTTGTTTGTGATGGATCTAGTGGAGATGGTTTTGGTGGTTCAGGTTTGATGTTTTTCGGCAACGATTTCCATGTTTAAGTTATATAAGGTAACGTGGTACAATGCCATTTCGATACCCTGCCCCGATGGTTAGGTGGAATGGACAACGTTACTCTTATTGTCTTATAGGCAATTAGTTTCGTTACCAATGAGTGATATGGTATAGACACATGGGCACCAATATATAGCGTGAGAAGGGCAGTAGTAGACGTCCTGACACCGGCTATAGACTTGGATATGCATGCGGATGTGATTCGATCTCCTTGTATCACAAACACGCTAGCTCACATGTTTATGTATTATGGAGTTGATGTAAGTCATAAGTTATTCAATGATCAAGTATATATGCAGTTGATGTAGCTATTTGAATGTTTGTTTATTTATTTGTTTGGAGTTAATAGAAATCGCATTGGTTGTTTGGTTTTGGCATGAATTTCTTGTTTGTGATAGAAGTCTTAGAGATAGTTTTGGTAGTTCGGGTTTGATGTTTTTCTCCCACGATTTTCCTGTTTAAATTATATAAGGTAAGATGTCACATTGTAATTGGAATGAAAAAATTAGGAGGGATCTTTTAGCCTCAAAGTCATTGTTAGAATATTAGTGTGTGATAATTAAGATATAAGTTTAGGAGGCTAGTTGTAATTTAGCTTAAACATAAGGAGATTAGTAAGTATTAGGAAATACCCTAACCTCCTAAATTATAGATTCCTTGTTCGCCAAAGATTAGGTTTCTCCCCTTTATTCTTTATAAATAGAGATAAGGGGGTGAGGTTTATTTGTACATTCTTTTCTTGCTCACGTTTAATAAACGTTTGAGCGTAAAATATCTCGTATGTGTGTGTTGTGCCACTTGACATTAAGGGATCATAACCCTTTGTCAAGATCTTGTTGGAGTAGTTCTTGATTCGTGGTTCTGCTCTAGAAACCGGTATGTTAAATTTCTTCCAACATTGGTATCGGAGCCTTGTTCGAGAAGAACGAATCACACAACGTGGATAGAGACAAAACAAGAGAAACGAGTGAACCAAGTTTGGTTTGTCGGTTACTGCGCAGTCGTGGGAGAATTGACGCTACGTGTTCGTTAACCGATTTATACAAATTTCGAATCGTAGGTTAAAGACACATAGATATAGGATCGCACCGGAGGGATCTTGCATTGGAGCTTCCAGGAAATATGGTGGTTGTTATCTTTCTCGTTTTTGGTAATACTCTGAGGGTGTCAAGATTTTTGTTTTTCAACAATGTGTGTTTAGATATTTTTTGGGGGACACTCCAGTCCATGCTGTTGTTGGAGGGTGGTTTCTCAGAGAATCGTGATGAAGAAAAGAAGAGTAAGGGGTCATGTATATATGAAACTGGAAGTCATGAGTATCAAGTGGTGTGCACAAGACCTAACATGACATCTGCAGATGTGTGAATGTTGGATGGGTTTGATCGTGGATTTCAGACGGATGTACAAGCTTTTGTGGAATCTGACTACGCCATGGGTAGTTCAATCACAAGGTACGGGTTTATGATACAAGAATGTGCGGTGAGCTTGGAAGCTATATTGGAGCACATGATGACTTTGTTAACAACTGAAGCAAAGTATATGACACTTACTAGAGAATTGAAGGAGGATACATGCCTAAAGGGACTCTCTACAGAGTCACGATTTGAGCTAAAGTTAGTTGCAGGTATTACTATTGGTGCCTTGACAAAGGCGGTCCCCGGTATGAGGTTCCGACAGTAGTTGAAGCTACTACGTATCGGAGAAAGCTAATTATCACCACTAAGGTGAAAATTGTTACAGTGTGTAAAGTTAGAGTATAAGTTTAGGCGACTAATGTATGAGATAACTCTCACAAACATAAGACTTATCATAAAATGACTCAACACATATCCTAAACAACACTTATCCTAATAAAACATAATATTTAAACTGCGATAGTTATCCAACACGCCATGCCGGGATAGCTTTCCCTCATCAACTACGGGCGTATCACATTCTCTATAAATTGAGATGAGGGGGTGAGGTTAATTTGTACATTCTTTTATGTATGTGTTGGTCTATGTGTTGGTGAGATTAATTTGTACATTCTTTAATAAACGTTTGAGTGTAAAATATTTCGTGTATGTGTTGGTGCCACTCATAACCCTTCGTTTAAGTCTTGTTGGAGTAGTTTTTGATTCGTGGTTCCACTTTCGAAAACCAATTCGTTGAATTTCTTCCAACAGTTACCATATATTGATGAATAAAATCATTAGCTAAATGTGATTGGTAATTGCAAAGCTTTCTTTATCTGACATTTTCTCTTTTCATCCTGGTTGGTATCCGCAATTACAAGATGAGACTAATGTGGATGCCGAAAACCATAATCAAATAATTAAATGAGATATCAGCCTCAAGTTTCTTGGTTCTTGCTTAAATATTTGGATCATGATAAATGTAAAATCTTAATTTTTAGGTGCTTGCACCAGAAACCAATAGTTACCAACATATATACTTATTTCTTGTTCATTACTACGAGTAATCAGTTTTAAAAAGTAAGAGCATTTTCACACTAACATGGAGCATATTAATCGTATGCTATGACTTTAGTGGTATATTTATAAAACTGTAAGCAAAATTAGATCAAGTCACTACTATCGAGTATATGCAACAGAACACGAAACTGAGTACATGTTTAGTGGAAGCAACATGTGGTCCTTGTTATAGCAATGGATCAAACAAGAACTATACGATAGGAGCCCTATTGTTAACCTTTCCCAATCTCTTGTCAATGATTTTCACTGGAAACACTGATAGGAGCCCTTCATTGTCACACATGGGAAGAGTTCCAGGCTTATCAACCACCCCTTTGCAAAGCTTGAGTTGGGACACATGAAATACTGGATGGATTTGACTACCACTTGGAAGCTGCAATTTATAAGCCACATTGCCAATCTTCTCTATGATCTTGAAGGGACCATAGTACTTAGCTGAGAGTTTGTTGTAAGGACTTTGCCTAGCTGTTACTTGCCTGTATAGTTGTAATTTCAAATAGACCCAAACACCTTCTTCAAAATTTCTATCAGTTCTGTGTTTATCTGCCAAACTTTTCATCCTATCTTGTGCTCTCTTAAGATGAAATTTAAGCATGTTAATCACCTGCTCTCTTGCCTGCATTGTCCTATCCACAGCTTCAACTATACTTTCTCTTGGCAAATAAGGCATGTGGATGGGTGGTGTTTGACCATATAACACTTCAAATGGAGTGGTTTGGATAGCAGTGTGGAAATCTGTGTTGTACCAAAACTCTGCCATTGAAAGCCATTGTGTCCACTCTTTTGGCTTCTCACCAGACATACATCTCAGGTAGCACTCCAGACACCTATTCACCACTTCTGTCTGTCCATCTGATTGTGGATGGTAGGCTGTTGACATTTGCAGTTTAACTTTCAAAGCCTTGAACAATGATTGCCAAAAAGCACTTAGGAACACTTTGTCTCTGTCACTTACAATGGTGTTTGGCAAACCATGAAACTTGTAGATGTTATCTAAGAACACTTGTGCCACTTGTGCAGCTGTGAAAGGATGTTGAAGGGGAGTAAAGTGAGCATACTTACTGAGCCTGTCCACCACCACTAATATAACAGTCTTCCCATGAGATTTTGGCAGTCCTTCCACAAAGTCCATGGATATATCACTCCATACTCTAACTGGTATATGCAAAGGCTGCAAGAGTCCTGGATAGGCACTAAGATCAGGCTTTTGCCTCTGACACACATCACATTCCCGGATCCATTGTTTAACCACTTTTCTCATTCCCTTCCAATAACAAATAGAACTCATCTTCTGCACCAACTGATTCATTGTGGATTTATGAGAAGATTTTCTTTCTGAGTACCTCATTACCTCCCACCACCAACCTATTTTTCCTTCTTAACCGGCCATTAGACCAAGTGTACTTTGTTGATTGAAAATTAGGATCTGCAAACTGCTTTATTAATTTGGCCAACTTCTCATCTGTCACCCAACTTTCTTCAATTTCTTTGAGAAGTCCAGTGGTCACATTAGTAGCTATTATTGCCAATAATTGACCCTGCATTTCCTTTCTAGACAGAGCATCAGCTACCACATTTTCACTACCCTTCTTATAGACAATTTCATAATCATACCCAAGCAATTTAGGCAACCATTTAGCTTGGAAAGGAGTAGTAAGCCTTTGATCCAACAAGTATTTGAGACTGAAGTGGTCAGTCTTAATCTTGAAATGTCTACCCATTAAGTAACCCTTCCACTTCTCCAATGCCAAAATGACAGCTAAAATTCTTTTTCATAAGTGGACAAAGCTTGATGTCTGAGAGATAAGGCCTTACTCAACTATGCCAATGGATGACCATCTTGCAACAACACAAAACCAATATCAGTTCCACATGCATCAGTTTCCACAGTGAATTCTTTCTCAAAGTTTGGCAACCCCAACACTGGTGCTTGTATCATGGACAACTTCAATTTCTCAAAAGCTTCTTGAGCTATGTCAGACCACTCAAAAGAGTTCTTCTTCAGTAATGCAGTTAATGGTTTACTGATGATTCCATACCCCTTAATGAACCTCCTATAATAGCCTGTGATGATATGACCCAAGTACTCCACCTGAGACACTGCAAAAGTGCACTTACTCCTTTTTGCAAACAAGGTGTGAGCCTGCATAGTCTGCAAAATCATTTTAAGGTGCACAATGTGTTCTTCAATTGACTTGCTATAAACCAGAATGTCATCAAAGAAAACCAATGTGAATTTTCTCAAATAGGGTTTAAAGATCTCATTCATTAGTGATTGAAATGTGGAAGGAGCATTTGTGAGTCCAAAGGGCACATGCACCCCTTGTTTTCCTACCATACCCTTAACCCTCATTGTCTGATAATTGTATACACCAGTAAGTGCATTCAATGAGATTTGAGCAACCATTTCATTATTATGATCAATGTCAATAGTCTGATCATAATTCCCCAAATGACCCATTTCATCATTAGTCAATTCTTCTTCCACATACTCAATTTCCTCATCTATCACTACCTCTAATGAATGCAATTGACCACTACATTTGTGTCTAGGCACATATTTTTGGTCACAGTAAAAACAAAGATTCTTAGCCCTCTTATCCTCCAATTCCTTTTGAGTCAATCTTTTAAAGGGTCTATTCTTACCATATGGTGTTCTTGTGGGTGCAGGCAAAGCCATGGGTCTATTAACTGGTTTTGGTAAAATACCCTTCTCCTTATTGACATAACCAGTATTAACAGATCTCATAGGAGATTGGAAATTATACCTTGGCTTTAAGGCAGCATTAGTGGTTTCTTGTTTCTTTGCCTGACAATACACATCCATTAACGTTGACAACTTAAACATCCTAATGGGCATCCCAATTTCATCCTTCAAACCCCCAATGAACAAAATGATGGCATATTCTTCACTCAACTCCACCTTATTCACCAATTCTTCAAACAGATCTTGATACTGTTGCACACTACCAGTTTGTTTCAAATTCTTCAAATCCATCATTGGATCTTCAAAACATGAACCAAATCTTTGCAAGGCTTGTTTCTCATACACCTCCCAAGAACTGTTTTCACCGAATCTCTTAATGAACTGCTGATGCCACACTAAGGACTTGTCATACACATGCATTAAAGCAATCCCCACTTTCAATTCATCATCTACATTATCAAGACAAAAGAACTGCCTACATCGGAATATCCAACCCTTTACATCATCCCCATTGAATCTTGGAAACTCCAATTTAAACAACCTTCCATATTGTGTAATCAGTTGTCCACCATTTCTACCATTGTTACCACGATTGCTAGAACTGGTACCCTCTGTTGGGGTTGTCACTTCCAGAACAGGGTTAGATAATCAATTCAGCAGAAACAAGCAACAGGTCAGCAGAAACAAATACCACTAGGTGGTTACCGGATATCACTTGGAATCGTGTGATCACTTTCCAAAGTAAACTATTCGACCCTAATGCCTGGGTTACCCAAATATCTACTTGGGATAAGACCAAATGCAGTTATGGAATTAGGCACAATTCTATAACCCTTGTGCTAATAAGTGTTAATGGTTTTCTGTGTATACTTCATGCATAAACCGATCTCCTATTTATAGGAGTTTACTCTAAGCTAATCAAATGGAATTATGAGTATTAATCGGCCCATTAATAGCCTCATAATTATCTCCATTATAGCCGTTAGTGGTTACATGACCTATTAAACGTGGTCATTAAGCAGTTGAAACTGCCACTTGAATAGGTCAAAGCCGTTACAAGCAGTACTTTCATCAGTACTTTCATAGCGCTAGCAGTGGATACACTGCTTCAGTGGAAACACTGCTTATCAGTGGAAACACTGCTTATCAGTGGAAACCACAAGCAGTACTTTCTACTAGCACTACCAATACAAACCACTATAAGAGGCAGGGTGTTCATGGACCTTATGGGTGTACACTCCGTACCTCCTAACCCATTACAAGGTGTGAACTAATCCCACAAGTGCACTAAATTTTCCAACAATCCTCCCCAAATTTAGTTCACTTCCTTTGCATGAAAAATAAACATCAAGCAAAACATGTGCATAAACGAAAATGTCCCGAGGATTGAATTTCCATCTTAGTAAATTACACGTTCAAATATTCGAGAATCAGGGTGTTCTAAGAATTGAACCCTTCAACCCATTTGAATACCTGAAGATAAAATACACACAAGTTTTCAAACACTAATCAGCTCCTGACACTATACAAGCCATGTGTCCATATCCAAATTCATAAATGTTGTAAAAGCTAAAAGTCCAAAGCTTCCTGAAGCGGCAAAACTTCAACATTTACATAGGTGGTTCCTCTTTATTCATGCTCCTACCAAGCACTTTTTCAAAGAAAATTAACCATTGAGAAGAAAAGACTTCATCCTCCTTTCAGCAGGTTCTGAGCACAACCTTGGGATGAAAATAAAACATGTGCTCCAGTCCACTGAATGTTCAGCTTTCCACATTGAACTCAGCTCCCAAGTTTCCTCAGGAGGGAGTTGGGTGTCCTAGCATTCAGTGACTAAGTTGGACTTAAACCCATCCCTTTAGCAGACTTTATAACCAAGTCTCTAGCCAAACCCTTCGTCAAGTGATCAGCTAAGTTCTGTTGAGATCTAACAAACTCTATAGATACCACTCCATTCATGATAAGCTCACGAATTATGCTATGTCTGACACCTAAGTGTCTAGACTTACCATTGTACATCTGGCTATAAGCCTTACCTAATGTAGTTGCACTATCACACCGGATAGAAATAGGTGCTATAGGTTTAGGCCACAATGGAATCTCAAGAAGCAAGTTTTTCAACCATTCAGCTTCTTTACCAGCAGCTGCTAAAGCCACAAATTCAAATTCCATTGTTAAACTAGTGATGCATGTTTGCTTCTTGGATGCCCAAGAAATTGCACCTCCACCAAGTAGGATACCTAGCCACTGGTAGACGAATTTTCTTCAGTGTTACTGATCCAACATGCATCAGTGTAACCTTCCAACACTGAAGGATAGCCAGTATATGAGAGACTATAATCCATAGTTCTCTTCAAATACTTCAGTACCCCGTGAACAGCTTGCCAGTGATGAGCACTAGGATTACTAGTATACCTGCTCAATTTTCCCACTGCAAAACCAATATCAGGTCTTGTACAAGTCATGGCATACATCAAGCAGCCAATTACCCTAGAATACTCAAGTTGAGATACAACTTTGCCATTATTAGTGATAACGCTACACGCGTCATTCGGGGTCAAAGGAACTTCCTTTTCTTCGAGCAAGTTTTATAACACCCTAGGCAGTGAACCTAATCGTTGTAGTGTAGTATTAGGGTAAGCCACGGGTGTTGATATCGTTCTCTAGGGGAATAGGAATGCTAGTGAGAAGTTACTACGCTAAGGTTGGGGTTGAGAAAGATTATTTTTTATCTTTTTATGTTTTTTTAGGAAATGGAAAGGTACGAATCTGGGGGTTGGATTTGGGGGTTGGTATTGCTACCGTTTACTCTACTTATCTAATTATCTAATCTAAGGTGTATGTAGTCTATGTCTAATTATTGTGTGCTCGTATGATAGTTTAAAGATGTGTTTACTTAGGTTTTACTACTCCTTAATTATCTCCTATTGGTGGTTGAATTGTCACGTCCTTATTCTTAATTGCGTTGTGTGTCTAAAGTTGTAGGGTATGCGTTTCTCCCTAACTCTTTGAAGTTACCAAAGGGTCTTGTCTACAAAATACCACTAGGGATCATAAACTCTTACTCTAAGGCCTCTTTGGATAGTTTAGCTTACAACCGCTCAAGGTGCTATAACCTAAGGTTCACAAAGATTAATCAAGCATTAAGTACACAACGAATGACCTATCGCATTACTAGATCATTAACAACTAAGATAAAAAACAACCAATCAATATTCAATAATTAAGTTTCATATTCCCTAAGCAAACACACAAATAAATTAGCGGGACATGGAGAACATGCAAGCATACACACAAATAATCAAAGACATAATTGTATTAATGAAGTAAAGCACTTATCTTGATGTAAGATAGGGTTTGAAACCCTAGAATACTGTACAAGACAGCCTTGGTTTGGTTTAGGTTTTTTACTCCAAAAGACTACACATTAATACTGAAAAATTCGGATTCTATATATAAGATTACATATGCGACGGCGTCACCTTATGTTTTGTGACGCCGTCGGGTCGCCTTCATTAGGGTTTCGTCTTGGCCACGTTAGTCTTGCGACGGCGTCACCTTGTGCTTGTGACGCCGTCCTCTTCAGCTTCTGACGCCGTCTGGATTGAATCTAGGCCGTCTGAGTTGCGACGGTCTACTCTTTTATAACTTGACGTCGTCACTTGAAAATAAGAGTTTTGGCTTCTGTCCCGTCACAAAATCCTCCGACGGCGTCGCAGTTAAGCAGTGACGCCGTCACCTTGTGTTTTCAGCAGCTGGAGTGTCTCGATTCTTGACTTTGGCCATTTTCTTCGTATAATCGCGCCTTTTCGTCCAAATAAGTGCCATTACAGCAATTTGCCTTCAAGAGACCTAAAAAGTGAAAAGGAACGATATTAAGTAATAACGGATACAAAAGTGATCAAATAAGGGCTTAAACGACCCCTCAAAAAGGTACATTTTAAAACCTTATCAAATATCCCTACACTTGGTATTTGCTTGTCCTCAAGCAAATGTGCTTTTAGCCAATTAATTTATAAGTTAGGGGTCATGAAGCATTGGTTTAAAACAGTCCACAACACATATAAGCCCCGCAAAAGTCATAACAAACACGGAAATTACAAACTAGCACCTAACATGGGGTGTTTGGATACTCACATCTCTCTCGAGTGTATATGAAATATAGCAAGTTGGAAATGGAAGAAAAACACTCATTAACCGGTCCTAGTACATAGATTACCATAGGCTTGAGAATAGATCAAACCTCCATCGCTTTGGCATAAGCACCTAGGAAAGACTATCAAATAGGTCTTTAAAGGGTTGTAATGTTAGGCTTACGGTAGGGAAATAAAGGGTTTGGTGGGATAGGCTATTTAGTGGTGGCAAGTCAAAAATCTCTTATGTTACAAGCATACGAAGAATGGCGTTGCTAAGCCAAGACTCGACACTCTAGACTCTAAATAACTGAAACAAACAAACATAAATTTAAAGGATAGATGTAGGATAGTAGCCCGTTTTTTTTTTTTTTTTTTTTTTTTTTTTTTTTTTTTTTTTTTTTTTTTTTTACACTTTTACTCTACCATCCTCCATGGTAACATCAAAATGATAGGGATTTAAAGGCACATCCCTACACTTGAGTTTTTATTACTCTAACATTAATTTGACCCGAATTGAAAAGATCAAAACACTTGGGGTATGTTATTACGCAAATTAGGGAATTTAACGTTCCCTCCCAATCATTTTATAAAATTTAACTTTTTCCCATGAGTCCCAATCGTCCTAAAACTGTGTACAAAGGATATGACTCAACTTAGCAACTCATGCAAGCAACTAGATAATTGAACTAAGGGTTTAGGGTGATAACAATAATGCACTAAAAGTGAGTGCATACAGGGTAGGCTAAGGCGATTTGGGTGTATATTTGGGGGTGGGGTGTAAACAATGCTCTTCATTGATATTCCGGAAAAACCGAAACATCACGAGAACCGCAAAAAGGATAGGCTCTGAGGGGTTAACTAGGGGTATCGTGTACTAAAGATGAGTACAACGCAAGGGTGTGGGGGAATTACTCAACCGATGTGGAAGAAGTAATTATATTACGGGTATCAAACAAGGGTTATCCTAATGCCTCTTATCATTTAGTTATTCCTAACTACACAAGTGTAGTCTTACTAACGATCTCGGAATGCATCACAAAACAAGTTCTAGAATCTAATATACTACAGGTTCACACTCTAAGCATTAAAGATGAATGCTTTAATTCCTACTAATCTAAGGGCGATCCTCATATTTTGGGTGGAATTTAGGTGGTAAAGGGTTTTGTGCTAGTCATATAACTTCCTATCCGTGAGACGCTTTTGTTAAGACTAATGGCCCACTCCTATATATCATGAAAAATTTCAAATTTGGTGCCAAAATTACCCTAGCCGACATTTTCTCATGGTTTATTACACAAATACAATTGGACAAAGCAAATAATCAAGGATAAGCATAGTTTCTAAGTTCCCGTTTTATTTTCCCTCCCTACACTTAAACTGAACATTGTCCCCAATGTTCCCCGAAAGTATCAAAGATATGATAATGGAAGGTAATTAAAAACGAAAGAAACTAATACTCCCCTGATTAGCTTGGTAGGATCTGTGTAAAGTAGTGGTTAAATCCTTTTCAAGAAAAATGTATGCGTGAAAAGTTCCTTCCAATCTTAAGTTTCTTCTTCTTGATAAATGAAACCTGCCCGTTCGAAGAAAACAAACGAAACCTTCGCGTAAAATCGGTGGTAATAATATATATAAGACTCGATTAGACTAGGATATAATGCTTGTGGAATGGATGTTTACGGAATTTCTGGAAAATAAAGACCTGGAGAATTCCAAAAATTTATAAGTAGCTCAGAAAACGAAAAAACAGTTATCTGTTGTTTTTACTCCTTCCTGACGCCGTCAGGTTGCAATCCTGACGCCGTTAGGTTATCCTGACAAAAACTGGTCTGCGATTTTCTGAAAAAATTTCTGGAAAATTTATATCTTTAGAATCTGGAAAAATTTCTGCAAAACATCCATTATGACTCGATACAAGCATTTGACTCGAACAAATACACAAATATATCTTTTAATGAATTGTTATTCTCATGTTTACGTTTCATTTTAAAACGTGTGTAATCCTCCCTACACTTATCCTTTATGTAAAATACCTTTATATGTAATTAAGACAAGGTTAAAAACAAAATAAAGCATTTTTACAAATTTAAACATGAGAATAAACAATTAATAAAAGATATATGACACTAACAATCAAACAATTAAGCATGGGTTGCCTCCCACGAAGCGCTTTTCTTTATTTAAGAGTCTTGTAGCTAGACTCGTAGTCGTGCTCCTACGTTGTCTCGTGCACACTCACGTGCTCATACTTAAGCCATTCCAATGTTCTTTCATTCTTTTTGTAATCATCTCCTAATTCAAGGCATTTTTTGTAATACCGCTTAGTTTTTTCATATGGGTACCTAAGTCCGCTTTGCTTATCCCTTTCACTAAGCAATGGAATAGGGGTCATTCTATTACAAGCCTCAATATCCTTATGTTTAAACCTAGGATGAGCGCGTGGCATTTGGTAGATAAAGTCTTCAACTTCATCAGAGAATGTAATTAGACCATCAATCATTCGTTCATTCAACCTAGTCATTCTTTTGAAAGGTTTTCCAAAAATTACTTGAGTGAGGTCCTTATCGATAAACTCTCCTAAGTCTTCTAAGACCATGAATTCTACCAAATAAGCAAAACTTCCAACAAACACGGGCAAATGAGTGACTGCTTCAACAACATTGTTCCCTTGATAAGTTAACTCATTGATCTTAATTTTATTGTATAGGTCCCTAGAAATTAAGTTTAATGGCAAGAATGAATTCAAGTAAGCATCGAACCCTTCTAATCCTATCTTGCAAGGGAATTGCATGTTAAAGGGCCCATCCTTCTCAATTCTACACCTAGGGTCAAAACATTCGGAGGGGTCTTCCTTAATTTTAGAACTAACTTCATTGATGACCTCCCCGCTATCAAGTGCTTCACCATAATCAAATTCCTCATCGGAATCTGAGTCATAGAAAGGACTTTGTTGTTGCCAATTTATCTCATTATGCCCTAGGTGATTTCCAAAATGGTGAACGGGTGAGGGGTTTTGTGGGATTGCGTTCTCAATTTCGAGATTGGGAACGGGTATGGTGAAAAATCTTCGGTGGAAGACACGTATCATGGTGAGTGATGGATTTTACAAACAAAAGTCACGAAGAAGGGGGATAGACTATGAAAAGCTAAAAAATGAGAAAAATTTACTTGATAGGAATCAAGCAAAGAAACCTAAACGAGGTGGACTACTAACTAGCTATTCTATTCCCCGGCAGTGGCGCCAAAAACTTGATAACGCTACACGCGTCGTTCGGGGTCAAAGGAACTTCATTTTCTTCGAGCAAGTTTTATAACACCCTAGGCAGTGAACCTAATCGTTGTAGTGTAGTATTAGGGTAAGCCACGGGTGTTGATATCGTTCTCTAGGGGAATAGGAATGCTAGTGAGAAGTTACTACGCTAAGGTTGGGGTTGAGGAAGATTATTTTTTTATCTTTTTATGGCTTTTTAGGAAATGGAAAGGTACGAATCTCGGGGTTTGGATTTGGGGGTTGGTATTGCTACCGTTTACTCTACTTATCTAATTATCTAATCTAAGGTGTATGTAGTCTATGTCTAATTATTGTGTGCTCGTATGATAGTTTAAAGATGTGTTTACTTAGGTTTTACTACTCCTTAATTATCTCCTATTGGTGGTTGAATTGTCACGTCCTTATTCTTAATTGCGTTGTGTGTCTAAAGTTGTAGGGTATGCGTTTCTCCCTAACTCTTTGAAGTTACCAAAGGGTCTTGTCTACAAAATACCACTAGGGATCATAAACTCTTACTCTAAGGCCTCTTTGGATAGTTTAGCTTACAACCGCTCAAGGTGCTATAACCTAAGGTTCACAAAGATTATTCAAGCATTAAGTACACAACGAATGACCTATCGCATTACTAGATCATTAACAACTAAGATAAGAAATAACCAATCAATATTCAATAATTAAGTTTCATATTCCATAAGCAAACACACAAATAAATTAGCCGGACATGGAGAACATGCAAGCATACACACAAATAATCAAAGACATAATTGTATTAATGAAGTAAAGAACTTATCTTGATGTAAGATAGGGTTTGAAACCCTAAAATACTGTACAAGACAACCTTGGTTCGGTTTAGGTTTTTTACTCCAAAAGACTACACACTAATACTGAAAAATTCGGATTCTATATATAAAATTACATATGTGACGGCGTCACCTTATGTTTTGTGACGCCGTCGGGTCGCCGTCATTAGGGTTTCGTCTTGGCCACGTTAGTCTTGCGACGGCGTCACCTTGTGCTTGTGACGCCGTCCTCTTCAGCTTCTGACGCCGTCTGGATTGAATCTAGGTCGTCTGAGTTGCGACGGTCTACTCTTTTATAACTTGACGTCGTCACTTGAAAATAAGAGTTTTGGCTTCTGTCCCGTCACAAAATCCTCCGACGGCGTCGCAGTTAAGCAGTGACGCCGTCACCTTGTGTTTTCAGCAGCTGGAGTGTCTCGATTCTTGACTTTGGCCATTTTCTTCGTATAATCGCGCCTTTTCGTCCAAATAAGTGCCATTACAGCAATTTGCCTTCAAGAGACCTAAAAAGTGAAAAGGAACGATATTAAGTAATAACGGATACAAAAGTGATCAAATAAGGGCTTAAACGACCCCTCAATTAGGCATCAGCTTCTCACAAGTATCCATAGGTGTACTCACAGTAGTACAATCAAAATAATTGAATTTCCTCAACACCTTCTCAATATAATGAGACTGAGAAATAGAAATTCTTTTACTTTCATGTTTAATCCTTATACCAAGGATAACATCAGCCTCCCCCATGTCTTTCATGGAGAACCTTGATGACAAAAATTCCTTTGTCAGGTCAACCTGATTTTGGTCAGTGCCAAAGATCAACATGTCGTCAACATATAGACAAATAATGACTCCTTTACCAGATTAATCAAATTTGCTATATACACATTTGTCAGCTTGGTTAAGAACATAACCACTAGACGAAACCACTTCATCAAATTTTTGATGCCATTGCTTAGGTGCCTGCTTCAGTCCATAAAGAGACTTAATCAGTTTACACACCTTGTTTTCATTGCCAGGCATGATGAAGCCCTGAGGTTGGTTCATGTAAACCTCCTCATCTAATTCACCATTTAAGAAAGCTGTCTTCACATCCATCTGATGAATAACCAGATTGTGAATAGATGCCAAAGCAATCAGCAGTCTTATGGTACTGATACGAGCCACAGGGGTACAAGTATCAAAATAGTCTATCACTGACTTTTTTTTTTTAAAGCCCTGAATGACTAGTCTAGCCTTGAAATTTTCAATAGTTCCAACTACCTTCATTTTCCTTTTGAAAATCCATTTTCAACCCAAAGGTTTGCAACCAGGAGGTAGATCAACCAACACCCAAGTGTTGTTGCCCATGATGGAATCCATCTCATCATTGATTGCTTCTTTCCAGAAAGCAATATCCTGGGACTTCATTGCTTCTTCAAATGTCTTGGGATCATCCTCAACAATGAAGCAATAAGAGTATTGGTCTGAGACCTCATCCCTTGTTCCTTCAACCAAGTATAGTTGAAACTCATGTCCAAATGATTTTGGAGTCCTGACCCTTTTGCTCTTCCTGAGCACAGGTTCAGGTTGTTGAACCACAACCTCATCAGGGACCACTGATGGTTCATCATCAGGGACCTCTGATACACCAGTGTCATGAGTTCCATTAGGAATCCTTTAACTTGGTCTAGGGACTGATGAGAATCTATTCTCATCAAAGTCTGCTTCCCTTGATTCAATTATTGAGTTAATTGAAATATATCCATTAGGTTCAATAACATAGAACCTAAAAGCCTTGGAATGCTCAGCATATCCAACAAAGATGCAGTCAATGCCTCTTTCACCCAAAGTCTTTAGCTTTGGATCAGGGAGTCTTACAACAGCCCTACAACCCCAAACCTTGAGATAGTTCAGGTTGGGTTTCCTTTTAGTCCAGAGTTCATAAGGGGTAACCTTGTTCCTTTTGTTGGGAACCCTATTTAATAAATAGCAAGCTGTTAACATAGCTTCACCCCAGAACCCTTGACTCAATCCTGAATAGGACAACATGGAATTAACCATCTCCTTCAGCACCCTGTTTTTCCTTTCAGAAATACCATTTTGCTTAGGAGTATAAGGGGCAGTCGTTTCATGGATTATACCAACAGACTGAAAATACATAGTATCCATGTACTCACCTCCCCTATCAGTCCTTAATCTTTTGATCAGGGACCCAAGTTGTAATTCAACTTCAGTTTTAAACACTTTGAATTTATCTAATGCTTCATCCTTGGTATGTAACAGATAGACATAACAAAATCTAGAAGCATCATCAATAAATGTCACAAAGTACTTCTTATTCCCCAAAGAAGGAGTGGCATGCAAATCACACAGGTCACTGTGTATAAGCTCCAAGAACTTAGTCTCACGACTAACACCCTGAAAAGGTTTCTTGGTTATCTTGGTCAACATGCAAGTTTTACACTTTTCAGTGTCCATGTCAAATGCTGGGATTAAACCATCCCTAGACATATCTTGCATCCTTTTATAGTGAACATGGCCAAGTCTTGCATGCCATAGGGTAGAGTCAGTCAGGTCAGTGGTGGTCACAAATGCTGAATTAACACTATCAGTGGAAATATTAAGCCTGAACATTTGATTACATAAATAACCAAAAACCAATAAAAACACCATGCTTAGAAAGCACAAATTTATCAGATTCAATAACTTGTTTATATCCATGATTATTCAAAACACTACATGAAACCAAGTTCTTCCTTATATCAGGAACATGAATAACATTAAACAAAGTTACAATCTTTCCAGAACTAAACTTAAGATCTACACAACCATGACCATGCACCAAGGCTGTTGACTCATTTCCAATGTGAAGAATAGAACCATCATTCAGTGACTCATAAGTCTTGAGCCAGCTTCTATCTTTGCACACATGAACTGTTGCACCAGAGTCAACCCACCACGTAACATCGTCATCCTGCACATAATGAGATTCAGATACATATGTAACATAATAAATCTGAAAAGACTTATTAACCATATTCTGACCTTTCAGTGAGTTGGAAGAACCACCACTCCCTGAACCATTAGTGCCTGATCCATTGGCTTTACCACCAACTTTAACACCCTTGCAGTCCCTTTTAATGTGACCAGTTTTGCCACATTTCCAACAAGTAGGTGTTGCCTTCTTGTTAGGATCTGTCCTTGTGTTATCATGATATTTGCGTTTGCCTTTGTTGTCATTGTACCTGGTGGAGTTGTTATGCTCCACCATATTGACAACAGATGCACCAGTAGCATTGCTACTCTTTGGCTTGTCATTATCCTGTACCTTGAGAGATTCCTCAATGCGCAGATGACTGCCCAACTCAACTAGAGTTAATTCCTCTTTCTTATGTTTCAAGGTATGCTTGAAATCTTTCCAATAAGGAGGAAGTTTATCAATAACACAAGAGACTTGAATAGCCTCATCCATGTGCATATTGTGTTGTGTAAACCTTCCAAGTATTCCAAGAAGTTCATTGTATTATTCCATGACTGGTCTTGAATCAGTCATTTTGTAATTTGTGAAATTACTTACAAGAAACTTCTTACTTGATGCATCCTCAGCCATATATTTGGCATCCAAGGAATCCCACAGTTCTTTGGAAGATTCAAAGTTCTGATAAATATCAAACAAAGAATCAGACATACCATTGAGAATTAGACCTCTGCAAATGTAGTCATCATTCTCCCATTTGCTCCTCCTCCTGATCTGCTCCATAGTAGCATCATCCCCATCATCAGGAATATGAGTGGTTAGCACATAAACCACACTCATGCTTGACAACAAGAAATGCATCTTCTTCTGCCACCTCCTAAAGTCCACCCCTTCAAACTTATCAAGCTTGGCAAAGTTTGAAGCCATATGTTTCATTGCAGCAGCAGCCATTGATTATCACAAAATAGTTTACTTTGATTGTTGGGGTTGTCACTTCCAGAACAGGGTTAGATAATCAATTCAGCAAAAACAAGCAACAGGTCAGCAGAAACAAATACCACTAGGTGGTTACCGGATATCACTTGGAATCGTGTGATCACTTTCCGAAGTAAACTATTCGACCCTAATGCTTGGGTTACACGAATATCTACTTGGGATAAGACCAAATGCAGTTATGGAATTAGGCACAATTCTATAACCCTTGCGCTAATAAGTGTTAATGGTTTTCTGTGTATACTTTATGCATAAACAGATCTCCTATTTATAGGAGTTTACTCTAAGCTAATCAAATGAAATTATAAGTATTAATCAGCCCATTAATAGCCTCATAATTATCTCCATTATAGCCGTTAGTGGTTACATGACCAATTAAACGTGGTCATTAAGTAGTTGAAACTGCCACTTGAACAGGTCAAAGCCGTTACAAGCAGTACTTTCATCAGTACTTTCATAGCGCTAGCAGTGGATACACTGCTTCAGTGGAAACACTGCTTATCAGTGGAAACACTGCTTATCAGTGGAAACCACAAGCAGTACTTTCCACAAGCAGTACTTTCTATTAGCACTACCAATACAAACCACTATAAGAGTCAGGGTGTTCATGGACCTTATGGGTGTACACTCCGTACCTCTTAACCCATTCCAAGGTGTGAACTAATCTCACAAGTGCACTAAATTTTCCAACACCCTCACCATTCTTCATTCTTTGCATTTCAGCCATCAAATCTGCCATAGTTCTTTGCAAATCACTAACAGTTTGTTGTAGTGATTCTATTGAAGAATCTTGATTACTAACTGTGGTTCTTGTGTTCACCATCTCACCAGTAATGTTATTACTCATCTACAATGGAATAACAACTACTGGTCCTATTCTTGATTATCCAAACCAAGTGCTTCTGATCAGCTTGTTCAAGGCTAGAGAATTTAACCACTTATGGGCTAGCCTTGTGACCGTACAAATGTTTGGCACTAATCTGATGTAATAGAATAGGTGAAATTAGTGGTGACTAATTTCTTTGCCGGAAAATCTTGTTTCTTGCCGGAATTTCGCCGGAGAAGATGACCGGAAAATCAAAAATGTCGGTTTAACACTCTTGAATATTATATGGTGCCAGAAAAGGGCTCTGAATACCACTTGATATGAACCTATCCCATACTAGGCTCGTATCGATGTTCATAAGTCCAAATGTAGAACTCACTCAAAAAGCTAGCTTGATGAGGAGGGGACACTTAGACATTATAAACCACCGCCCAATCCCATACTTGGGCGATGTGGGATCGTAACATACTAACATGTTCTTTTATGTTTGTTAGAGTTTTTAGATGTGCGTTCGCTATCTTGTGGTAGGGTCTGAACAGGGACTAATAATCTATTGTAGAAACCACAGTGTGCTGACTTAAGTAAATTTCCAATGAATTTATTTTAGCTATTGAGAAAGAAAACTAAAGTTTATTACGATTTACGAGTAATAAAAAGGATACCATTACTCATATTTCTAATTTGCGTTAAAGGCTTATTTCATGTGCCTCGTAATCAAGACTAAAAACAACGCTACAATCTTCACACCACACTTTGTTCACTTTAGCAAGCCATGATACCTTAACATCATCAAGCATTTTAGTAAACACCTTTTGTGCATCAAATTATTATACAATTTGAAATATATGAATATATGGAGATGCCGTATATCACACAGCGTGGGAAATGGCCACCCATGGTGTTAGTGGCAATTTTATTTATAACTGGGGCTAAAAATCATCGCCAAATACAAGTGAAGCATGAAATTACAATACTATGTACCTAGCATTATAAGAACAGTAATAATCAGATGAAAAAAAATACACAAAAATCATATACAACTACGCACGTGCAACCCTTCGCCATTTTGCCATGAACACCACCACCTTAATATACACCCAATCTTTCAAGAAATAATGAAATTGGAAAAATGCATGTCTCAGACGTCGATTGAAAAGTAAAGCGCTACATGCTACCCAAAATGCAGTTGCAAAACCAGTGGCCCCTCCGATATAAAACCATCTTTGAAGTTCTTCTGTACTTTGTGCATCGCCCTCACTATCACGGATATGTGGAACTCCTTGATCTTCATCCTCAAGACATTTTTTCATTGTAGGAAGTCCACATAGTCCTACATTTCCGGCGAACCTTTCAGGTGGGAAAGATTGGAGTTGCGTGCCAGATGGAATCCTCCCAGACAAGTTATTATCCGACACATCAAGATAATTTAAAAAATTCATCTCAGACATGCTTGATGGCAACCCTCCTGAGAAACTGTTTTTGGATAAATCCAAAGTTTGAAGTTCTTTCATTTGACCAATGTCTTTTGGAATCTCTCCAAGTAGATGGTTGTGTGACAAGTTTAGTACTACTAATCCCTGCAGATTGGTAATCTCATATGGGATTTGTCCTGTGAGATTGTTGGTTGACAAATCAATTGTCTTCACCAATCCCAGATTGCTACTAAACTCATTTACCTTTCCTTGCCATTCAATCAACAGATTGTCAATATAGTTGTTTTCATAAATGCCAGACGTGTGTGGCAAAGTAAAATTACTAACATAATGATGTAGATTTTGTTTCGTAAACACTCCTTTTTGAACCATGGAAGTAAGATTATGCACACACGATGGGATTGTTCCATGGAGATTGTTAAATGACAAGTCTAAGATTTGAAGACTTACTAATTGACATATTTCTGAAGTGATGGCTCCAGAAAAGTTGTTTGATTTTAGGCTAAGAGCGTACAACCTTGACAAGTTTTTACCAATCCAAACAGGAATATTACCATATAATTTATTGGCCCCCAAGTCCAAAAGGCTCAACTTGGTGCAATTCTTCAAAGACAATGGCAATTCTCCAGAGAAGCTGTTGTTGTATAAAGATAACGTCTCGAGTTGACCCAAACATCCTGCACAGGGAGGAATATATCCTGATAGCATGTTGTGGCCTAAATTAAGAACTTTTAGATTCGTCAAATTCTTCAAGCTGTCCGGAAGTTTCCCCGTCAATGAGTTATGTGAAAGATCTAAAAAAATTATACGTGCTGGAAAAGTAGGTATTGGACCATAAAAGCTGTTGGAACTCAAATCTACTTTTTCAAGGTCAGGACTTGATAATGATTCTGGTAATTTCCCACTTATGTTGTTGACAGAGAGATCCAAATAATATAATTGAGATGGGCGCCATTGGTTCCAGAACTCTGCAGGAATTGTGTCTGAAATGATATTGTTGGAAAGATCAAGATGCCTAAGGTTTTTCATTTTTTGTATCGATTTGGGGAAACGAGGTCCTAGCTTGTTGGAGCTGAAATCAATATACTCTACACTCATAGAAAGGTTTGACACGTCATCATTAAAAAAAACTCCTTCGAGTGAGTTGTATGAAAGATCTACCAACCCAAGATTTGACTTTCCAATGTTTTCAGAGATAACACCTCTAAGTGAATTGGAAGATAGGTTCAAATCTGTAAGTGTGGGTAGTTGCCACAATTTGTCACTTATTGTTCCATTTAACTGATTGGAATCTAGGTTCAACACATTTAGGGATGAAAAGTTTTGAATCTCATCAGACAATGACCCTGTTAATTGGTTATTTGAAGCATCCAATTCATATAACATATTTGGGGATGTGCATCGAGACAAGTTGTTCAGAAAATCTGAAAGATTCCCATCAAACGAGTTGCCATAAACATGAAATTCCGTAAGCCTATTGCCAACTAATGGGCACAACCAGCAATAAATTGATGAGTTAAGATTGTTGTTATCGAGAATAAGGGTATCAATAGATGAAGAAGAGTTGACAACTGAAGAATATGGATGCATGACTTTTGAGAGGTCACATCCCCTTAAAAATACAACTGATAGGTTTTGGAGACCTATAATTGCATTTACCCAGTTATTTGCTTTGGCCAGAGAAGTTCCTTCCATATCAAGGAAACTTAACGAAGATAGAGAAGACAACCTATCTAAGTTTTCAACTGTACAACTATCGAGGTATCTTAGTGAAAGACTTTGCAAATTGGTGAGGTTTCCAAATTCTGGAGGAATGGTTCCATGGAGAGAGTTGTCTGAAAGGGAAAGCTCTGTTAAATTTGTCAAATAACCAATGGACAAGGGAATGGTTCCAACCAATTGATTCCAATCAAGGTCAAGAAAAGTTAAAGCGGTCAAGGAAACAATGGACTTGGGAAAGGTGCCAGTAAATTGATTAAAAGAAAGGTCAAGAGAAATTAACTGGGTCATGTTACCAATAAAGGTGGGAATGGTTCCAGTAAACTCATTATCAGAAAGGTCAAGATAAGTTAAATGAGTCATGGAGCCAATGAACGGGGGAATCGTTCCATGAAAAGAACGTTCGGACAGATTTAGATGATTCAAGTAGGTTAAGTTGAGCAATGAAATGCTAATCTCACCTCCAACACCACCTGTATGATAGTCGCACAAGTCAAGCATTGTGACATGACCTGTTTGGTTGTCGCATGTGACTCCACTCCATTTACAACAATCTTCTTCTTCTTCGGGTCTCCACGTTGAGAGCAGGTCATCGGGGTCTAGAAGGCGAGCTTTGAAACCAAGAAGAGCTTCTCTCTCATTATCGATGCATGTATTAGTAGCCCCTCCTGCTGCTACAACCAGTTTGTGGCCAAGGGAAGTGGCTGCCGTGGTATTAAACCATAGAAGAACAAGTGAAAAGATAAACAAAACATGAGTTTGCATAAAGTAAAAGCAAATACTTTCTCTCATAATGTATATATGTTTGTATATAATTTGTATTGATTGGTGCTATTTTATCTAATAAATCAACATATATATAGACGTTGAAAAAGAATAATTGTGTGGTAGAAAAGAGTTGGATGATACTCATGGAAAAAAGATCAAAGTTTCAAACATGAAAAAAAGATCAAAGTTTCAAACTAGACGTCTAAAGACTAAGTCTTTGCAATTTGTACTTATTGCATGTTCATCTTTTGGTCCTCCAATTGTTATCTGATATATATTTGTGTGGTGCAGATATTCAAGGAAAAAAAATTGAAGTCTCAAACTATACGTCTAAAGACTCTAAAGTCTTTGCAATTTGTACTTATTGCATGTGCATCCAACATGTGATATCTTTTGGTCCTCGAATTGTTATGTGACATAAATATAAATATAAGAGAGCTAGGTGTGTGTTATACACACTGCCACATCAACTTTTATTCTATAACATTCCTATAACACAACCAAAAAGGCACTTTCTTTAATAATTCCTATAACACACAACCAAACGCCTCACTCACTCCACTTTTACATTCAATAAAGAAGGGAAAACCCCGATAACTTCCGTTCTATACATGGCGATGGTGCTATAACGCAAGAGGACCGGTGGAGCTAAAACGCACATGGCGCCGTTATAGGAAACAAAAAAGCTATGGCACGAGATGCTATAACCAATGCAACGTGCTCTCTAAATACTAACCAAATAAATGGACCCAAATAAAGTAACCCATACATAAGGTAACAAGCTAGATAACGTGATATAAAGGACACCTATATAAAATACATATAGTTTTGAGAATGATATCTTGATCCATCTACAAATTAACTCAACAAATTCTAAAATTTTCGACTTTGTTGATTCAGTTAACTTAAAAAATAATTGAATTACTACGTACACATGTAGGGGTCTCGATAAAAATGGCCAAAAAAAGCTTATGTAAATTCAAAATAAATTCCCGCTAATATACAAATTACTAACTTACTGACTCGTGAACATCACAGGATAAAAAGGTAAACAATTTAACTAATCGAAAATATACCAAAAAACGACTGTTAATCAATCTAGCAGGCAGAGATTCATGAGTAAAATATATATGTTTTGGTGAAGTTGTATAATAATTTAATTATAAGGCAATAAAAATGTACTATTAGGAATTGAACTTATATTAATGATGTTAATTGAAATAATACTGAAACGGTGAGTTGAAGAAAATTGTAGCGCATATTTGTTGACGCATAGTTGTTTATATTTTTGGGGTGAGAGTTGTTATAAATTTTAGGATTGTTTAGGTCATATTAATTGATACATTCTAATAAGTATAGTTGTTAATAAGTAGTAGCATATTACCCGTGTAAAGCAGCGGGGACGAATAATACCTTTAGCTAGGGCTAATCATTTTGTCTTTTTGTGGATTGCGTCTAATAATTTTTGTGGTCGTGGGCTTGCAGCGAGAGATTGTGAAGAAGTTAAAATGTTATATTATTATGTGTAAAGTATAAAGAATTGAAGTTAAAACTCTGAAATTAACGTTAGGATACTCATGACTCCTAAAAACTTATATTTGTTGGACATCTTTTTCTATTTCGTGATATTTATTAATGAGTTTGGAAATATCTTATTGCTTTGATTTTTTTATTATTTATTTTTAATTTTTATTTTTTATTTTTTTTTTATTTTTAATTACACATGCTTTGAAGCGTGACTAATTGCTACTGAAAAAGTCTCGACATTTGAAAAAGCCATAGCTTAACTAATTGCTACTACAAATTTTCATTATTTGAAAAAGCCATAGAAATTAAGTGATGATGCTATATATTGCCAACAATTTAAATTGAATGGTCCTAAATTGATTTCTTATCTTTTTGTTTTTTCAAAAGTATCCAAAATAACTTTGTCTTATTTTGTGAAAATATGATGAAGTCTCAAATTAATGGTCTCAAATAGATGTTAGGAAACTCTTACGAACTTGTATTTATTACACATCATTTTCTATCTTGTGATATTTTTTTAGGAGATAGGAAATTCTTGTTGCTTTGAACTAGCTTTTAAATTTCTGCATATGCGTTATTGTTAAATAAAATTATTTTATAAAATTATGTAAAATTTTTATACTTATATAGTTATAATACCCATGCATGGTCCGTTTTTTACATAAACTTTTTATTATTTATTTATATCAATTAATATTTTATATAGATTTTTGTTGAACGTACGATTTGATGTTGTTTAACTGACGTGATGTGAATCTTTACTGCCTATGTAACGGGCTGAGATATGGGACTTCACCCATATCCTTTTTACTTAAACGTTTGGGAAACCTTTTACCCAAAACAAACTAACGCGATATTAAGGTTGATGTTATTTAAATTTAACTACCGATATCATATTCTAAACATTATGCATGTTTAATAGCATATAATGACCCTTGAAAAACTATGCGGCGTTGTTATATGTACAATATCGTATATATTTATTTTTCACATCATAGTAACTTATGAGGTCGTGCCTTATTCTTGTTGATATAATTATAGCCATATTTAACTTTTAAACTTGTGTACGCGCGTGTTAAACTTATAAAGAGAAATAACATGACTCTTTAAAAAAAAAAAAAAAAAACGGATATCCTTACACTCTCATAAAGAGAAACAACATGAGTCATTCGTATATGTACAATCTCGTATATTCATTTAAATATCAAAGTATTTCATGTTTTCATTTTAATATTTATAATTCCATGCTTATAAATTAATTTAATACTTATCATGAAATGGGGTAGGAGCAAAATCTTTGATGAAAGATGCTTAAGGCATAATCGAACTCCCATTATTCATGTAATAAAACATGGATCAAGTGCCATACTTGCGTATAAAGTGTATCTTTGCAAACTACGCCTCAGCGCGTCCATTAAGGGTGCCTTGGCAAAACCCCTACAAATATTTAGCACATCCTCAAATCAGCAAAAACATGCACATACACGCTAAAAACATCCAACTCGTTCCATAACAAGCTAATTATCTCATTAAGCTTACTGTAATCTACCACTTAGAAGTTATTGCATATTCGCACTACCATATGGGAATAGTTAATTACTTCCAAGCAACCCCGAGAATTTATCATTCATACCAGTAAGTTATGAGCAGATACAGAATTAGAGACAAAACTTCACTTGATTTAAAAAAGGTGAAACTTGGGACTACAGGATGAGCGAAATAGCTTCTGCGGATACATGACACTCACTTAAAGATCTTAGAACAAATTATTCAGAAGACGATGTTGGCGATATGTCAGCTAAATTGATCTTTAGATTTGATTTTATCAAGGCTGTCTAAAAAATGTTATTGAAAAGAAATGTACTAATGCTATAACAAAAGACAATGATACCACAATGATGACAACAAGGAGACCATTTAAGCCTTGGCTCTTCCTGCAAGACCAGTCTCCACTTTCTTGACTTAAAAAATGAGCATTCTCCACATCTTTAACACAAACATTTCAGCTTCATCGTCCAAAATAGACTGAAGCCGCTCTAACATCTCATTTGCTGTCACGTGTTCTTGAGTGCTTGACACAATATAATCTACTAATGTTGTCACTTCCTCACCCAAAAACTCGGCTATTTTCTTGGAGATCCATGGTCTCATCCGTTCATGCAATCCGTTCTGTATAACATCAAAAAAAAAATGGTATAATGAAAACGAAAAAAAAAAGGCACTAAATTTAACTAACCAAACTTACAAATCATACTAATCTGAGCTATGGAAACCACCTAAGGTCTTTGCATATTCCCAAACGGAATCCTTATCTTTACAAATATCTGATTCTTAAATACTATAGTAATACTATTTTATCAAACAAAATACATTAACACCCATTTCTGAAAGAACAAATGTAAAAAAAATAAATAAATAATAAAAAATAAAAAATAATAATAATAATTTGTAGCGTCAGATCCACATCTCAACAAGAAAGAACTCTAGGCAAAATACAGGGGAGAGAAGCATGCCTAAGTTTCCTTATTCTTTTTTTCTCGGGAGAAAAAAAGTTCATGTTGATATGACCTTATTAATCGAAGAATGCCATATATTTAAAAAAAAAAAAAAAGATCCATAAATTTCAAAAGCTTTCACTAATCTTGATACTAGACAAATAAAAGATCCATAAATTCAATATTCAATAGCTCTTTTTATAAAACAATTTTGAATTTTATATGAGTACAAAAACCTACAGTATATTACTAACAAAATTATTTAACTTCAATTTGATATCAAGCATAATCAAAATCAATCCATTAATAAGTAAACTCTAGCAAGAACTTTATACTAACCATGTCATAAGTAGCCCAATTTATTGGATACGAAAACAACTCGTCCTTGGTTTTTGGAATGGTGTCAATTAATTTTTTTGCATCCAAAAGCTTCTTATTACCTGGTGTCTTCACATTCTCTTTCTCTCGTCTCATCTCTAGATTGATTAGTCTCCTCCCGGTCCCTATGTCGATGGCTTGATTTGTCATGGGACCGTCTACTGCATTCCCTTTCTGAATCAAGTCTCTCTTCATTTGATATTTCTTATGAAAGGCAAAACTCACTCACATGTTATGCATCACCCCACCTTTTGGTTGATAAGCCACTCAAATACCAAAGGCCTTTGGTGTTTTCCATGTAATATTATACATAGTTTTCTGGTGTTTTTCAAAAACAGAGTATTTTCATTCTTCGAAGGATTGGAAATGTTAAAAGCTCATTCTCTGAAATTTAGTAAATCTTGTTTTAACTTAATTATTAATTGCGAGTATAATTTATAGCCCAAATATTTAATAACATGTGATCTGTCATTTAACTAAAAGTAAAAAATATGAAGTAAAAAAATCTAGTTGAATTGAAAAACTTACCGTTTTCGTCTGCATCTGCCATTTCAATATCAGTGGTCGGGTGGTCAGAAGCCTTATTTCTGATTTCCGCCAAGCCTCCATCAATTAACATAGCACTGTCAGTTCCATTAGTTGTAGTACTAGATAAAAGCTCCAAGGCATGTTTTTGTTGTTCTTTCTGCTGCTTCCTTTCCTCTTCGCCTTTCTTCTTCAACTAAGCTTGCATCATATAAATTTCTCGCGTCATTTAATCTTATGTAACTAATTCCAGGCTAGATTATAATATAAGAGCATCTCATAATTAGTTTATAACATCTGGATATTAGGTGTTTTCACCAGAAACCAGCAGTTACCAACATACTTATTTCTTACTAATTGTTCATTACTAATCAGTTTTAAAAAGTAAGAGCATTTTCACGCTAACATGGAGCATATTAATCGCTAAGACTTTAGTGGTATATTTATAAAACTGTAAGCAAAATTAGATCGAGTCACTACTATCTAGAGTATGTAACAGAACACGAAACCGAGTACATGTTTAGTGCAAGCAACATATGGTCCTTGTTATAGCAATGGATCAAACAAGAACTATAGCCAATACTAATGAAGATGGATTTCATGAGAGATGGAAACAAAGCTCACCATCAATAACATTTTCTTTTATGTTTGGCGCAATCAAATCGTTGAACAACTATTTCATACTTTAGTTAAAATACATAATGATTATCTAATTATATTATTTTCATTGCAATACATATCAGAACACTCTTTGTATAAAGCTACTTCAAAGTCTTGTATTTTAGATAACTAATAGAATTGATTGATGCAATATGTCTAGTCAATTTGAATTAGATGGTCCCAAATTATTGTTTTATTTATTCATGGTTCAATAATCCAAAAAATAAAGTTGTCCTGTTTCGTGGAAAATGATGAAGAAATAAAGTTAAGAATCCCACATTAGAAGTTAGAAGACTTAAAAGTCTTTAAAACTTGTAGTTATCAAACATCTTTTCTATCATGTGATACTTTTCCTCCTCAATACGTGTGATATATATCAAAAGTAAGCTAATGGGCCCAAATGCTAAACCAAAACCAAGACTAAAAGATGAAGACTTTAAGTAGTCATTCCCAAAAACACAGATGCACAGACATTTTCATCACAATTTACTCATTCCTGTGCTTGCGAAAAATTAACTTTTGAGAAAATGGAAGTATGGAACAAGCCAGATATTAAAAAAATTAAGTATATTAACTATGAAGAAGAAAACTCACAGTTAAAGGTTCCTTGATATCAAGCATACCAATATTGTTTACCAACAAGTCACCATATTCTCCAATGCACCATACTCCTACCCTAACAACTGCTTCCTGTTTGAAAACAGTTAAAACATTATAAATCGATAACATGTAATTTGACCAGATAATTTTTGGCTTATTAAGAAGGAATTGGTGGTACCTGGTCAACAGACGATTGGATTGCTCTGTATAGCAACCTTACTGTATATCCATGGAGGTTAGATGCATTGGTTATCACAACAATTAATGCATGCCATACTTCATCTTTTACGTAATTTCCATCCTATTGATCATTAGCATAAGAGTTAAGTATTTTATATGCAAATACAAATTTAGTTCCAAAATAAGCATACAATAAAAATCGAAGAGAAATCCAAATATGTGAAATAAAATGTGCAGGACTCATGGAGCATATTTACCTAAAAGAAATAATATAGTTTAAAAAAAAATTACAGTTAAGAGAATATCATGAACTATATAATATACATACTTAATAGACACTAAAGGTATCCCTTTTGTCCATTATGAACGGGTCCATTCTGGTTATTTCAGTTCCAATAGGAAATAGGTAAACGGGTGGGTAATCGTCCAAAGTATAAGGTATTAATTATAAACCTCTTAAATTTATTTTATTTTAATAAACTAGATTATTAATAGAAACGCCTCACGATCAAAAGTATTTCATATTAAGATTTAAATTTGGATCCAAAAGAGTAATTATGTACATGAAACGCCTCACGATCAAAAGTGAGCATGAATGTCATCGTGATATATGGCCTCAATAAAGACTAAACGATAACTCAAAGTTATTCATGTTCCAACTTCATTTAGTATTTGATACCATGGAACTATGGAAAAGAAGACACTTCACCTGATATTGTTGTCACGGTTTGACAAGAACCGCCCCAATATTTTGATTGCAAGAACGCGCAAGCCACCACTATCTTCAATGCTCATGATAGTTTCTACACATTCGTAAAGGATGGCATTTCCTGCATTCTTGTTTGACTCGATTTTTGTTGCAACCTAGAAAAGAGAATTTTAGCAGGAGCAGTGTAAGCAGACTTCAATTCAGGACCGTCAGTACACTTTCACAAGTAGGTAGCTGTAAGTTATATCGGTTAAACCACAATTTTATCAAATCCTAATGACTAATAAATATAAGAATAAGCTTCTATCCATAATACTACTAGCTGACGCTGAACTACAAGCACAAGTTCCTCTAGCAAAGAGAAAAGTAAACAGTCGAGCTAGACTTGCAATTAAATGACTGTATACTATATCAGACATCATGAAAGCTAATCAAGATATCACATAAAAGATGGAAGCTGACCTGAGCAAGGACATCATTCATGAAATCACTAGCATCAGCATCTCCATGGCCCAAGATTAGTAAAATACGCAGCAATCTTATTTGGAGAAAAGGGTCTGCAACGCCAGCAATGTCATATTCAGGAGCATATGGACTGTTGACGGCATCCTTCAAAACTTTTACCAAGCCCTCTGCATTTCGGAATGGAAAGAGAAAATATACAGAAAAGATATCAATGGTGGATGGCACTTTAAAAAGACGTGAAATTGTACAGCAAGTCACTCTGCGCTAAAGAGATGTAAAGCAATAAACAAAGGAAAGTACAAAGGAATAGGAGAAAAAAGAGCACCCCGCATCAATATAACTACTAATTCATTTAAGTTTAAAAAGTTCGAGCAATCAGTCTGGTAGAAGAAAGAAAGACAGTTAGTACTAATACACCCAACTCATCGGTATAAAAAAATGATACTATCGTTCTACAGACCACCTTCCACTTGAGAAATGGACATATGAGTGACGATGAAAATGATTAAATTTAACACAAATAATTATAAACGTTTCAAACAGACATCTATCACAAAGCTATTGTGATTTTCTTTCTAAGTTTTCATCTTATAACCAATTGGTAGCAAATGACATGGTGGAGCTATCCTTCAGTCTTGCACTCTTGCACAGTTACGTCAAACCCATATCCAAAAAATGGGATACCAGTAATCTTAACATGAACTTAACTGTCTAGATCTAACGGCCATATTATAGAGTGAATACAAATCATATTCTGGAGGTCATAACAGAACATGTTCCAGATGCATTCAGAAGAAACATCAGTGTTGTTTCTCTTAGTATATGAGGTAGGCTATATCAAAGTTCTCTTTGTTCATTATGGTACACCTAATGAAGAGTAAGATTCGTATAGAGCTATTTTCTTCCACACACACTGGTAAAAATATTAGAACAAACAAGGTCAATATACCTTCCTGAAATATTCAAGGGCCTCTTCACTGACTATACAAAGATCTGCACAAAGCTGGATCGCAGTTAAAAGGACCCCATGATGCTTTTCTTTAAGTAATGAAGCAACAGGGTTCACAAAAATTCTCTGCGAGGTCGGGAACTTTCTTTAGGCTGCCCCAGTAAGGGGCTTCAATCCCCTTCATTTTCACTGCCACGTCAGCTTTCTCTCTCCAGCGACCTTCAGGCGATTGGGTGCCCCAGTAAGGGCGACCATGATCATTTTTTTTTTTTTTTTTCCTAAACCGTATTAATTTTTATATATTAAAGATTATCCACCATTCATAAAGAATAAACGTGTCATGGTATTATTAATTGTTCATGCATGCATACCATGTAGTAAGAATACATCATACGTGTTTCATGCAAGATATAACATACGTGTGAATGCATTGTAGTATAAAGTTACGTCATAAAACTTGTAGCTAGCTTCCTTTCTCATTCCAACATACAACCTCATCAATTTTAGTATACAAACATTTTACAAACACACACTAAACATACACAGAGAAATGTTTATTGAGTAGTAATTTACAAAACCAATTCACAAAAAGAAGGAACGATTGTCGATCGCAACCACGACCATGATGTGTGAATAGTAGCACTCGATCGACTCCTCCACAGCAAGACGATCGATTGGAATCGATCGCCATTTTACCCACGATCGATGCCTCGATCGACCTATTGCATGCAGCCTTATAATCCTTATGGAGCATAAGGCTGCCTGTGCATTGTAAGAACATAATAAGTACTTAATATTATTTGAGTTATTTATATTAAAAGAAACTGAAATATGCTAAACATAATGAACAGAACGTGAGCAGAACTGTAGATTAAATGCCTTAATCAAAGTCCAAGCATTCTACATTACGACATTTTTATTGCTTCTCAAAATATTCCCCAATTTTCAATAAAAAACAATATACTATAGCAACATCTGTAGACTGGAATTCTAAAACAAGAAGGGCAACAAAAACACAAATTAATTTTCTCATTTTATAGCTAATTTGATTTACACAGGACAAAAGAGATTAACTAATATGATTGTGAAAGTATGATATGACTATGTGGTTAGCAAAATGGCAAGTACTTTAATTCGAGTATTTAAAGGCAAAAGGTGTCACGTCTAACCTGAAATTGACTACATAAGGGGTATTCATCATTTATCTTAACTTACTACTTGATCAATTTCATCTACTCTCTTCCAAAACAATCACATCTTGGTTTTGGGTTGTCTCGAAGTGTCCCATAGTTTGGTAAGTGCTCGGGCCAAATTTAATATTTCACCAATCCATAATCATCACTTGATTTTTGTGACTTTAAAATTGGTCCGTGAGGCTGTTTTGGTTCTTACATCTTATGCAATAGCATTATTTTACATACGCCTACTAATCAATATTTTTACAAAACTATGTGCAAAGGGAAATGGTGCAAGTCTTTAGCAATGAAGTGGGGATACTATGACCTGTGATGTGACTAAGAAAATAAGATTCGAACAACTAGAAATACAGCAGTATAATTGCAAACAAGAAAATCCTGAAAAAAACTTCGAAAATGTAACATAATAGATATTTCAGTTACCTACTATCTTCCGAACATTTGGATCTCGAAATTGCAGCAGCCTCTCGACTTCAGGGGCAAGCCCAGAAGATGTGTGTTCATGTTCCCATAAAAAAAACGTAACAGAAAAGGGCATGTGCATACTGTTTTAATGAATTGGTGACTAGCATCAAAACTTCTTGTCTTTCATCAAGAATCAACATAAGTCCAAGATATCCTATTCTCTTCTCTGGAAATCCAGGAGCTGCAATTAACTTGAGGCGTTCCATTTGACCAAAATGTGCGGGATATCCTAGCATGTGAATGAACATGAGCTTTGCCAAATTACGGTGTCTATAATCATTGTCATTGTCGCTAACAGCTGCACGAATAGAAGCACACTCTTTTCTAACAACAGCACGCTCCTCTGCTGCAGTTTTACAGGCACGTATTGCCCGAATCATGTCCCTGCAAATAAAAATAATAATCCTTATATCGCAAGTTGACCATTGCCATTTAGATGGGAGAATAGGAGATCATTACTAGCAAACTTATTTGGGGATGTGAGCCAGCTGATGTTTTGTCTTATATGCATAAGAATTAAGGATGGCTCGTGAACAAGATTAGCAGGATTACAATTATGCTTATTTTCACGTATTACTCTTTAGGTTGTCCCATTGTACCACAAAAGCATCCAAATAAATTTACAATGATGCGTCAGTTATGTTGAGAAAGTAAGGATCTTCACAGAAAACAAAACAGTAAGCAAGATTCTATGAACAGCTAGAATAAACCCATACTATCAATGCCATAATAATTCCATGAGTTTCAATTCTGAGCAAGAGCAGTACAAAAGGGATGGGAAGAGTGTGAGTGTGTGTGTTTGGGTGGGGGGGGGGGGTCTCTTGCGCAAAGCAAACACAGATAAATGCTAGCAAAGAAGGGAAGTGGCAGGGGATTGCAAAGAAGAAGAAAGAAAAAGTTAGTACACGTAGTCTTCCCCTGCCTAATTGATCTCACGATAAAGTGAGCTAAGTAAAATGGAAAGTATGCGCAAACAATCAATAATGAGTTAATGACTTGCTTTGTGATATCTCAGTTATAAGACGAAGGCAAAAAAATTAGGGTAATTTCTGAGCTATCATTATAGGCCAAATGAATAACTAAGGACTCGTTCCCTCATTATCATTGAACTCACGTAGCTCAGGGACTATAGAAGCTCTCTAGCTCAGGACCTCTTAATTACTTTCTGTAAATGACTAAATGCAATGATTACTTTCTGTAAATGACTAAATGCAATGACGAAATATTTAACCTCCTCAATATGAAAAAACTAGTAAGCATATCTGATGCACAGCCAGCAGGTTCATGTCTCATCAATAATCTCCAGTATGGACATGTGCCTTATTTAATATCGGATACTCCTGCCATGACTAATTTAATTAATCTAATAATCGCGCATATTATTCGTCTAACGCACTACGTTCCGGTCATCATTTCAGTTAAGTTCATTAATCTAATAATCGTAACAACTTCATCAACTATATCATCATAACTTAGTTTAATTCCAAGAATCGCGCGTATTATCATAGCTTAGTTTAATTCTGAAAATCGTCTTTTCATCCGTGATCCATCCATAAGCACGATACACCTCTAATAATCTAATATTTACACAACTCTAATAAAGATACAACTCCACGCTCAGTTCATCATTATCACATTTCACATACAAACTTCCTAACAACTTCATCAGCTACAATTCCGTCAACACATTATTAACTATATCATAGTTTAGTTCAATTCCGTAAATCGCACTTCTCATTCGTCTAACGCACTACGTTTTACTCAACATCAGCATCTTACATAAAGAAATCCTAATCTCATAATTCTTCATACAAATACTTAAACGTAACAACTTCATCAATGACAATTCCGTAAATTGCGCCTCTCATTCATCTAACGCACTACGTTTCACTCATCATCAACATTTTACATACAAACATCCTAATCTAATAATCACAACAACTTCATCAACTACAATTCAATCAAATCGCTAATAAACACAGATTATAACAAATATACAAAATTAGGTCAATATCGACGAGAATTCGACCTTACAAATCACATCATCGATTATTCGTTATTTGACATACACTATATCATACTAACTTAGTTCAATTCCATAAGCACTATGTTTCCGTCATCATTACAGTTCAGTTCAATCAACATTATGCATACAAACTTCCGCAAATCGCGCATATTATTCATCTAACGCACAACGTTTCCGACATCATTTCAGGTCACTCATTCGTATACTTATTTCATAATTTTTCATTCAAATACATAATCATAACAACTTCGTCAATTATATCATCATAACTTAGTTCAATTCCGCAAATCGCGCATATTATTCGTCCAACGCACTACGTTCCGGTCATCATTTCAGTTCAGTTCACTAATCTAATAATCGGAACAAGTTAGTTCAATTCCGCAAATCATGCATATTATTCTTCTAACGCACTAGTTTCCGACATCATTTCAGTTCATTCACATACTCATTTCATATATAACAAAACTAGGTCAAAATTATAACAAAATTAGGTGAAAAAAAGATGAGATGAGAAATAGACCGTATACATGTTCCGGAAGAGAAGGGATTGATGATTACTGAGTCCGATTGGAATCCACGTGATATCTCCATCAGATCCAGCTTTTTTTTTATAAAAATTAAAAAAACGGTTATATAACTAACTAACTAACTAACTAGGTACTAGATGATTTATATTTGATGATGATGAATTGAGTTGAGATCTGTTGAAGATGAAGTATGAGGGATTAATGAATGATAATGATATTGTTAATGGTGAGAATCTGATTTTGTAGCAAATGAAGAAAGTGTTTGTTTGTGTTGTGTGTGTGTGAGAGTTGTAAATAGTTGTCAAGATGGAGGACTTACACGCAACTAGGGTGTCATTCGGGCCGATCCGAGTCAATCAATCGGGTTCAAAATTATATTCGGGTCAAGCGGGTCAACCCGAATTGACTCGAGTTCTAAACAAGGTCTGGTTCGGGTATGTTTTTTTAGCCTTGACCCGACCCGAACTCGATTAACCCGGTGTAAAATACTCGAGTTGACCCCAAACCCGAATTGACTCGACCCGATTGACCCGAACCGAGTTGACCCGAACCCGAATTGACCCGACCCGAGTTGACTCGAGTTCTAAACAAGTTCGGGTTCGAGTGTGTTTTTTTAAGGCTTGACCCGAGTTGACCCGAACCCGACCGGGTCAACCCGAATAACACCCCTACACGCAACTATGTGTTAAACAGTTTTGATACATGTGTAGGAGTGAGCATATATGATATGACCGTGGACCGGATCGAACTGAGAAACCGAAACGGATCGAACTTATTTTGTTCTGGTGTTCAGTCTTTGGTCCGATCTGGTCCGGTTCAGTCATACCTACAACCGACCAATAATGTCTTTCTGGACAGGACCGACTCGGACCAGACCGAACACATTCGGTCCGGTCCTCGGTCCGTTTTTTGGGCTAAAACGGTCTGAAGGTCGAGTTGTGCTAGGAAGGTGAATGTGTGGGTTTTTGGTTTATCATGTAGATTTACCCTCAACGGATAAGGGAGTACGTGCCATGAGTAGAACACTTGATATGGATCTAAGCTGGCAGGGAGTTGCCCTTGATGAATCCAAGGCAGGACGAAACAAGTGAACCTTTATTATACGCGGGACAGATGGTTGGTTATCAGGTTAAGGACGTCACGCGGGGTCGTAGGAATGATTTTGTGACAATTAGGTACCCTCCAATGTCGTCATGTGGTGTCGTGGAAAAAGTGTTGCCATAATACAATATAACGTTTAAACATAGATGGTTTTAAAATGGCGGTTTTAGTGCAATCTGGTGGTGTCTATGTTGCTAAGTTGTAGTCGAAAATTGTGGTTCGTTGCGTGATCGAAAAAGATGGTTTCAGAAAGTCTGACTACATTAAAGATTGGTTTGTACGATCCACTTATTTTTAAATCTCATCTAGTGGGTGTTTTAAAGAATAAAAAATTAAGATGATTTATGCATTATTATTTTGTATATGAGGTATATTAATTGTACTTTTGAATAACGAAGCATTTGAATAAATATCACTGATAATTGTAAATTTCATTTAGTGGGTGTTTTAAAAAAGAAAAAAATATATATATACATATATATATATATATGATGATTTATGCATTATTTTTTTATACCATGTATGGTATATTAATTATACTTTGTTGGGAGGGGGGGTTATTTTAATAATATCATTAATGATTTGTAAATTCATTTAGTGGGTCTTTTAAAGAAGAAAAAAATATGATTTATGCATCATTGTTTTGTATCATGTGTTATATTAATTGTATTTTTGAATGAGAGAGTATTTTAATAATATTATTAATGATTTGTAAATTTCGTTTAGTGGTGTTTTCATAAAGAAGAAAAATAACATCATTTGTGTACTATTGTTGTATGTAAATATGTAATATATTAATTGTACTCTTGATTGATGAGATATCTTACTATATTATAAAGCATGAATGCCTTCTAAAAGTAGAATTACTTAAAATTCAGCACTAATTAAAATAACAATACTAATTAAAACACATTTTTTAACATTGATTTCTCTAATACATAGTCTAAGAATGGCAGTAAAGAAATCATACAAATATACGCAAGTAAATCTTCTACATTAATTTGATCCACCAACTTGAAATACAGTGACTTGATTGATTTTCATTTCACACTTTAATTTGCATCAGTAGTCTAAACTAGGATACGATTTAACATGATGGACAAGTCTCCTTTCCAACCACTACACTTAAATGCAACTGATACGAAACTATTCAGGTGAAAATCTTCAAAATATAGTTACAGTGCATCAGATGATGTGGGTTACATAGCACCACGTTGTAGGTGGCACGTTAGTTTTTTAGCTTATGACTCATATCCTATAACACATATTTCCTCATCATTCAAGTTATAGGATCATTCGGGCCATATAGTCTTTAAATTTTGTTTCATTTATTAAATAAAACAACACATTGTTATTAAATTAAAGATAAAAATATCACTCTAGCAAGGAACTAGAGGACATAAAGATCAAACAGATTTTGTACAAGCACTTATCGGATCCTTGATCTAGTCGATTCAACATGGATTGATTTGCCTATATAATTGCATTCCCTAGTGTATCCTTCCATTGAGATTTTAAGTCAAAACATACAAAATTCTAATAAATGGACCAAGTTGTTGTCCCAACTACAACTACGAAGCATTCCTTGATAGAAGTATCAAGATTAGTCGAGTCTGCCCCGATAAGAAGATTTCTTGTATGTCTTTTATGATTGTATGATAGACATGGGTCATATATACTAGCTAAATCTGGTTAATGGTGCATCTGTATAAGATCGAAATTGTATCCTTAAGTAATTTAGCTTATAACTTTGTATGTAGTCACGCCAACCTTCTCAGAAAGATAGGCTTTATTCGGTTTGTGTATGTGTGACGATGTACCAAAAAGGTAGAAAACCATGGAAAAAAAGCAGTAAAAGTTCGACACCAATTTTAGAATAATATGATCAACTTTACTTCACCTTATTTGTTATTTCTTTTTATGTTTAGCCCAAATACCGTGTCTACGTCAAAATTTAAAGCTACCATTCACTTTGCATTAGTAAAAGATAAGGTGCTTATATCAAATGATATAAAGTTAGCTTAATTTCTTTTGTGTAAACGACTATTGAGTAACGATGGATACTCTAGTGGTTAAGTGCAAGTGAAACCAAATAAATACAATCATTTAGGGCTCGTTTGGGTTGTAGTTGGGTTTAATATTAGGATTAAGATTAGAAAAATGATTGGGAGACCTAATTTGTATGCCTAAATTCATGCCTAAACATATGTGTCATGATCTTGATGGTTTGAGATAACGTGGGCCCCTTGGCTGCAACCATCAGGATGATGCCACATAGGCTTAGGCATGAATTTAGTCATATCTTTTAGGCATCCCAATTACTACTCTTAAGAATAGTATTAGGATTTGAATTTGAATTAGGATTTTGGATTTGATGTATGAGAGAGAAATGTAAAAATTGTTTGTTTTATGTAAATTATAATTGAAATTTATAATTATTTAGAAATTAAAAAATATATATAAATTAGAGAATGAAGTCCATATTTTGTAAGAAAAACACAAAATGACAAAAAAACAATGAAAGATAAACAATAAAACAAAAAAATAATAATATAAAATGTACAAAACCAACATCTTATCCTTACTTTTCTGCAGCCCCACGTTCAAGGGATTGAACCCAAATTTTCATGAGTGAGATTTCAACCAAACATGTAAAATATACTTTTATGCCAAATCCTTTGGACAAGAACCTTAACCAAACGGGCCCTTAATACCAACAACCCCATCTCAATTTATATCAACATGCATGTACTCTTCTATATATACTATGCATATCTTCCACGCAAAAATACACTAAAACACACATAGAAATCTTCTCATCTTAATCCATCTTCTTCCTCACCAAATAACCTCAGTCACACCATCATTAGTATGCCAGCTTCAAGTGGTGATCAGTACACAACCACTATTGTCTTTCTAAAGTATACTTTCAAACATAAGCCCGGGCGAAACCCACACCACACACATGCTCAAACCCGGCCATTTATATTTCTACTTTTATTTTACGACACACAAGCAATAAACCTTTCAATCATTATTGAAATAGGTGATCTTGGAAGTACAACAAGCTTAAGGTAAATATGATTTTTTACTATTTTCACTTATATTCTTGCTTTGTTTTTCACAATTTAAACTAGGCTATGTTTAAATATTTGGTTTAATATGAACTTTTTTTTTTCTTTTTTTTAACAGCATCTGACCGAAAGCTTTAAATATAATCTAAAAGTTTAAACATAATACTAAATTAACTAGGTAATTTAAACAACATCCGACCAAAAGCTTTAAACAAGAAGTCACCAATCTTCAATTTAATTCAGTTGTTCCTAGACATATGTAGAACAACTTGTGGCAACTGATGGAAGCTTCCAAGACATGTGTGCTAATCAATTTCAGACTCAATCACAAAATACTGTCCTGGGATTTCTTGCACCTAGTATTTGTATGATAGACATGGGTCATATATACTAGCTAAATCTGGTTAATGGTGCCTCTGTATAAGATCGAAACTGTATCCTTAAGTAATTTAGCTTATAACTTTGTATGTAGTCACGCCAACCTTCTCAGAAAGATAGGCTTTATTCGGTTTGTGTATGTGTGACGATGTACCAAAAAGGTAGAAAACCATGGAAAAAAAGCAGTAAAAGTTCGACACCAATTTTAGAATAATATGATCAACTTTACTTCACCTTATTTGTTACGGAGTATTTCTTTTTAAGTTTAGCCCAAATACCGTGTCTACGTCAAAATTTAAAGCTAGCATTCACTTTGCATTAGTAAAAGATAAGGTGCTTATATCAAATAATATAAAGTTAGCTTAATTTCTCTTGTGTAAACGACTATTGAGTAAATATGGATACTCTAGTGGTTAAGTGCAAGTGAAACCAAATAAATACAATCATTTAGGGCCCGTTTGGTTTGTAGTTGGGTTTCGGATTATGATTAAGATTAGTATTAGGATTTGGATTTGAATTAGAATTTTGGATTTGATGTAGGAGAGAGAAATGTAAAAATTGTTTGTTTTATGTAAATTATAATTGAAATTTATAATTATTTAGAAATTAAAATATATATATACTAGACTATAGACCCGCGGGTTTCGCGGGCGGCAATAAAAAATTGTACTTAAAGTATCGCTTTATGTATATGTTAAAATAAAGCATATTATGATATTAAGAGAGAAAAAAAATAACGGTTTAAATTGTTTACAATTTGTAAATGTCGCTTTACGTATATGTTAAAATAGGAAGCAAGCATGCATAATTCTTAACTATGACCGTCATTAGAAATTACTAATTACAAATTACAAAAGTATTATATAAATGATTAAAACCCTCGTCACAAAATAATCTAATAATGACAATAATAACAAACATATAAACTAAGACAGAACCATTATATACATGATCCAATATAGAAAATTTGACATGCGTGACCGACAAATTCTCCAACTAAATCACTTCTTTGAATCTCTGTTACCTTATCGGTTGGTAATTCGAACCATGAAAAGTAACTTTCCAAGAATCCGAGCTACCATGGTTTTACCTGCAACATAAGTAGATCGGTAACTACATGCATCAAGATAGCTACATTTGACATCAATCCTTGAATCTGTAGAAAAAAAATTGTTAGCAAATGTTAGAGAAAACAAAAGTGGAAGCAGGAATAGAAGATACAACTGGAAAAAGTAGTGTTAAAAGGAAATGGATCAAATGGGATTGATGGGTAAAAAAGTTAAAAAGGTTATGGAACAACATCATTTAGATCATTATCATCAAAATAATTAAGAACTATGTAAAGATGTTGAAGTAATAACCTGAACGTATACGTGGCCACTCGAATATCAAAGTAACACATGGATCTTATCTAAGTCAAAAGTTGAAAATTTCATGGGACATTTATGTAACCAAATACATTACTTATGCAGTTATGCTCGCACTTTAGATTAGAATATATATATTACTTATGGGTATGGTAAATTCCTTATCTTGAATCACATTCCCACCCCTATTATGCACGAGGAAGTTCTTGACAGAACCATGTGCATCACTAATAATGGCTAGAGAGTGGAATTTGACACAAGGGTTGTTTGGAAGGATTTATGTAGTAGTGTAGTTTTGTTACAGTCCCATGTAAATCACTTGTTTTGTTCTCACATTGTATCCCTACGCATTCTTTTTGTCTATGGATGGCTATACGATAGGTTGATGACTCATAATAAACTTCTTATCTAAAGACCACATGAGATTTTTAAGAGTGATTTCCACAATAATTGTCCTGATTCTTAGTCTCACTTGTTCTTCTCATGTGACTTTAATAGTAAAGTTTGGAGTAACCTGCAGAATTGAAATGGGATATAAGGCTTTGAGCCTTTGAAGTAGGAACTATACTTTCTATTTTTAGTTGAACTCGTTTAAAGTTTGAACTTTGATCCATTTAGGAGATGATTTGTTTTGGAACCCGACTTTGACCACTAACAGAATGCAGCTAATGAGTGTTCAACAACGATAATCTGAGACCAAATTTAGTTTGTATCTTCCCAACAAAAAAGCATCTGATTTCATTTGGGTATATCGGCTTTACTAAAAAGAAATTTTGGAACTTAATCACCAATATTACACCTCGGAGACCAGCTTAAAAATAGGAATCAAGACTTATTTAGTGTTTCTACTTCTTGTTTTGTAAATAATTGATGGTATGAAAAAGAGGGTGACTAATAATAGCATTAATAGTATAGTTAGAAGATTGACCCTTGCAGCAGCTGTTTACTTCATTTGGTCCGGAAAGTAATGCCAGGATTTTCAAAAACTCAAAGAGAACATAATTGATTATGTCCCAACTGATTAGATATACTATCAAACTTAAAATGATGGCTATGAAAGTTAAGGATTTTGCTGGCATTAGACGAGTGGAGAAGAGATGGACAATTAGCGTTGGTTTTACCCTAGCTTCTCTACAAAAAAACATGTTGTTTACTGTGTCTTTATCAACTTGCAAATTCCACAAACAGTACAAACTTCAACTCGTTTGACATGTTTAATCTTTGAGTTGAAGTTCAAGTTTAAATTTATGAATAGATAAAATAACTAATAACTGAAGCTACATCCAACAAATTCAAAATGGGTGGACTTGCCCTTTGACCTGGACATGCGTTTATAAACCAAATTTAATGCTACTCGATTAAGCCTGGCTTATTAATACCATCAAACTACTTATAACCAGTACCTTCAACAGCATATACTTTTGGCAGCTTTAGGAAGGTACTATCCTTATGTCCATTCAAGTGCTAACAATATAATTTCAAATTTTAACTATGCAACAAAAGTTATTGAAACATATAAGCTAGTCATTCACCTCGAACCATATTAAGTGCTAGTTCCTACTCTACTAAATTGAAACATTACACATATAGGAAAGAAGATATAAAAATAAAACATGATTGAAAACATTAAGTTAGTGAAAGTTTACCATATGTTTCATGGGAGTCTTTTGTGATTCCAATATTTCTTTTAACAGTTATGTAGCCTTATAAGCCTCTTATGTCTTCCGTTCCAAAACCTACCAGGAGTACGAAGATATTGGTAAAAAGGTATTGACAAGATAGACTATAAATTAAGTAAAAGGTATAAACAAAAGTTGCATTGTGTTAGAACTTACCGATTTTGTGCCACCATATACATTTCATCATTTCACCAAACACCTTAAATACATCCCTACCAAATAAACCCAAATAACAGTCAATAAACTAAAATCCAAACCAATCAAACACATACCGACTTCAATTCACACAAAAACACATATCACCAATTCCTCCAAAACCACATAAAAATCACACACATTTATTAAAAAAATAAATAAATAAATAAAACATTTTTTTGCTTACAACAGGTTCTGATCATGAATAAGTGATGGGTTATCTCTTAGAAGCTTCATTAAGCCTGAAAGATCATCGGAGTTGTATAAACCATGGATTCTGATGGGTTTTGTAACAGATCTTGATGAATCTTTAACCCTCTACACCTCTATTTGCTACACAATTCTAACAAAAACAAAAAGCGGCTTTCTAAAAAAATCAGCGAACCTTAAAGAATTATATCACATAATTACAAAAGATTACGACAGTTCGAACACACCTATTGAATTTGAAGTGGAGATGGGGAAGAAGATTGGAGTAAATAATGATTGAAAGGCTGCAATTCTAAATAAACTGATCAATATTAGCTGGAGTATAGGAAACCGTTCAACCATTCCTTATTAATCAAAAGTGTGTGACGTAAAATTGCATCAGGAGATGCCGGTAGAACTTGACACGTGGTAATATGACGTAATATGACGTCAGAATAAGGGTTAATGGAATTCAAAAAAATTTTCTTTTATTATATATAAAGATAAGTTAGAGAATGAGGTCCATATTTTGTAAGAAAAGCACAAAATGACAAAAAAACAATGAAAGAGAAACAATAAAACAAAAAAATAATAATACAAAATGTACAAAACCAATTTCTTACCCTTAGTTTTCTGCAGCCCCACGTTCAAGGGGTTGAACCCAAATTTTCATGAGTGAGATTTCAACCAAACATGTAAAATATACTTTTATGCCAAATCCTTTGGACAAGAACCTTAACCAAACGGGCCCTTAATACCAACAACCCCATATCAATTTATATCAACATGCATGTACTTTTCTATATATACTATGCATATCTTCCACGCAAAAAATACACTAAAACACACATAGAAATCTTCTCATCTTAATCCATCTTCTTCCTCACCAAATAACCTCAGTCACAGCATCATTAGTATGCCAACTTCAAGTGTTGATCAGTACACAACCACTATTGTCTTTCTAAAGTATACTTTCAAACATAAGCCCGGGCGAAACCCACACCACACACATGCTCAAACCCGGCCATTTATATTTCTACTTTTATTTTACGACACACAAGCAATAAACCTTTCAATCATTATTGAAATAGGTGATCTTGGAAGTACAACAAGCTTAAGGTAAATATGATTTTTTACTACTTTCACTCATATTCTTGCTTTGTTTTTCACAATTTAAACTAGGCTATGTTTAAATATTTGGTTTAATATGAACATTTTTTCTTTTTTTTAACAGCATCTGACCGAATGCTTTAAATATAATCTAAAAGTTTAAACATAATACTAAATTAACTAGGTAATTTAAACAACATCCGACCAAAAGCTTTAAACAAGAAGTCACCAATCTTCAATTTAATTCAGTTGTTCCTAGACATATGTAGAACAACTTGTGGCTACTGATGGAAGCTTCCAAGACATGTGTGCTAATCAATTTTAGACTCAATCACAAAATACTGTCATGGGATTTCTTGCACCTAGTATATGTATGATAGACATGGGTCATATATACTAGCTAATTCTGGTTAATGGTGCCTCTGTATAAGATTGAAACTGTATCCTTAAGTAATTTAGCTTATAACTTTGTATGTAGTCATGCCAACCTTCTCAGAAAGATAGGCTTTATTCGGTTTGTGTATGTGTGACGATGTACCAAAAAGGTAGAAAACCATGGAAAAAAAGCAGTAAAAGTTCGACACCAATTTTAGAATAATATGATCAACTTTACTTCACCTTATTTGTTGTTTCTTTTTAAGTTTAGCCCAAATACCGTGTCTACGTCAAAATTTAAAGCTAGTATTCACTTTGCATTAGTAAAAGATAAGGTGCTTATATCAAATGATATAAAGTTAGCTTAATTTCTCTTGTGTAAATGACTATTGAGTAACGATGGATACTCTAGTGGTTAAGTGCAAGTGAAACCAAATAAATACAATCATTTAGGGCCCGTTTGGTTTGTAGTTGGGTTTAGGATTAGGATTAAGATTAGTATTAGGATTTGGATTTGAATTAGGATTTTGGATTTGATGTAGGAGAGAGAAATGTAAAAATTGTTTGTTTTATGTAAATTATAATTGAAATTTATAATTATTTAGAAATTAAAAAATATATATAAGTTAGAGAATGAGGTACATATTTTGTAAGAAAAGCACAAAATGACAAAAAACAATGAAAGAGAAACAATAAAACAAAATAATAATAATATAAAATGTACAAAACCAACATCTTACCCTTACTTTTCTGCAGCCCCATGTTCAAGGGGTTGAACCCAAATTTTCATTAGTGAGATTTCAACCAAACATGTAAAATATACTTTTATGCCAAATCCTTTGGACAAGAACCTTAACCAAACGGGCCCTTAATACCAACAACCCCATCTCAATTTATATCAACATGCATGTACTCTTCTATATATACTATGCATATCTTCCACGCAAAAAAATACACTAAAACACACATAGAAATCTTCTCATCTTAATCCATCTTCTTCCTCACCAAATAACCTCAGTCACACCATCATTAGTATGCCAGCTTCAAGTGTTGATCAGTACACAACCACTATTGTCTTTCTAAAGTATACTTTCAAACATAAGCCCGGGCGAAACCCACACCACACACATGCTCAAACCCGGCAATTTATATTTCTACTTTTATTTTACGACACACAAGCAATAAACCTTTCAATCATTATTGAAATATGTGATCTTGGAAGTACAACAAGCTTAAGGTAAATATGATTTTTTACTATTTTCACTCATTTTCTTGCTTTGTTTTTCACAATTTAAACTAGGCTATGTTTAAATATTTGGTTTAATATGAACTTTTTTTTTTCTTTTTTTTAACAGCATCTGACCGAAAGCTTTAAATATAATCTAAAAGTTTAAACATAATACTAAATTAACTAGGTAATTTAAACAACATCCGACCAAAAGCTTTAAACAAGAAGTCACCAATCTTCAATTTAATTCAGTTGTTCCTAGACATATGTAGAACAACTTGTGGCAACTTATGGAAGCTTCCAAGACATGTGTGCTAATCAATTTCAGACTCAATCATAAAATACTGTCCTGGGATTTCTTGCACCTAGTATTTGTATGATAGACATGGGTCATATATACTAGCTAAATCTGGTTAATGGTGCCTCTGTATAAGATCGAAACTGTATCCTTAAGTAATTTAGCTTATAACTTTGTATGTAGTCAAGCCAACCTTCTCAGAAAGATAGGCTTTATTCGGTTTGTGTATGTGTGACGATGTACCAAAAAGGTAGAAAACCATGGAAAAAAAGCAGTAAAAGTTCGACACCAATTTTAGAATAATATTATCAACTTTACTTCACCTTATTTGTTACGGAGTATTTCTTTTTAAGTTTAGCCCAAATACCGTGTCTACGTCAAAATTTAAAGCTAGCATTCACTTTGCATTAGTAAAAGATAAGGTGCTTATATCAAATAATATAAAGTTAGCTTAATTTCCCTTGTGTAAACGACTATTGAGTAACGATGGATACTCTAGTGGTTAAGTGCAAGTGAAACCAAATAAATACAATCATTTAGGCCCGTTTGGTTTGTAGTTGGGTTTCGGATTAGGATTAAGATTAGTATTAGGATTTGGATTTGAATTAGGATTTTGGATTTGATGTAGGAGAGAGAAATGTAAAAATTGTTTGTTTTATGTAAATTATAATTGAAATTTATAATTATTTAGAAATTGAAATATATATATATGTTAGAGAATGAGGTCCATATTTTGTAAGAAAAGCACAAAATGACAAAAAAACAATGAAAGAGAAACAATAAAACAAAAAAATAATAATATAAAATGTACAAAACCAATTTCTTACCCTTAGTTTTCTGCAGCCCCACGTTCAAGGGGTTGAACCCAAATTTTTATGAGTGAGATTTCAACCAAACATGTAAAATATACTTTTATGCCAAATCCTTTGGACAAGAACCTTAACCAAACGGGCCCTTAATACCAACAACCCCATATCAATTTATATCAACATGCATGTACTTTTCTATATATACTATGCATATCTTCCACGCAAAAAATACACTAAAACACACATAGAAATCTTCTCATCTTAATCCATCTTCTTCTTCACCAAATAACCTCAGTCACAGCATCATTAGTATGCCAACTTCAAGTGTTGATCAGTACACAACCACTATTGTCTTTCTAAAGTATACTTTCAAACATAAGCCCGGGCGAAACCCACACCACACACATGCTCAAACCCGGCCATTTATATTTCTACTTTTATTTTACGACACACAAGCAATAAACCTTTCAATCATTATTGAAATAGGTAATCTTGGAAGTACAACAAGCTTAAGGTAAATATGATTTTTTACTACTTTCACTCATATTCTTGCTTTGTTTTTCACAATTTAAACTAGGCTATGTTTAAATATTTGGTTTAATATGAATTTTTTTTTTCTTTTTTTAACAGCATCTGACCGAAAGCTTTAAATATAATCTAAAAGTTTAAACATAATACTAAATTAACTAGGTAATTTAAAAAACATCCGACCAAAAGCTTTAAACAAGAAGTCACCAATCTTCAATTTAATTCAGTTGTTCCTAGACATATGTAGAACAACTTGTGGCAACTGATGGAAGCTTCCAAGACATGTGTGCTAATCAATTTCAGACTCAATCACAAAATATTGTCCTGGGATTTCTTGCACCTAGTATTTGTATGATAGACATGGGTCATATATACTAGCTAAATCTGGTTAATGGTGCCTCTGTATAAGATCGAAACTGTATCCTTAAGTAATTTAGCTTATAACTTTGTATGTAGTCACGCCAACCTTCTCAGAAAGATAGGCTTTATTCGGTTTGTGTATGTGTGACGATGTACCAAAAAGGTAGAAAACCATGGAAAAAAAGCAGTAAAAGTTCGACACCAATTTTAGAATAATATGATCAACTTTACTTCACCTTATTTGTTATTTCTTTTTAAGTTTAGCCCAAATACCGTGTCTACGTCAAAATTTAAAGCTAGCATTCACTTTGCATTAGTAAAAGATAAGGTGCTTATATCAAATGCTATAAAGTTAGCTTAATTTCAATTGTGTAAACGACTATTGAGTAACGATGGATACTCTAGTGGTTAAGTGCAAGTGAAACCAAATAAATACAATCATTTAAGGCCCGTTTGGTTTGTAGTTGGGTTTAGGATTAGGATTAAGATTAGTATTAGGATTTGGATTTGAATTAGGATTTTGGATTTGATGTATGAGAGAGAAATGTAAAAATTGTTTGTTTTATGTAAATTATAATTGAAATTTATAATTATTTAGAAATTAATATATATATATAAGTTAGAGAATGAGGTCCATATTTTGTAAGAAAAGCACAAAATGACAAAAAAACAATGAAAGAGAAACAATAAAACAAAAAAATAATAATATAAAAAGTACAAAACCAATTTCTTACCCTTACTTTTCTGCAGCCCCACGTTCAAGGGATTGAACCCAAATTTTCATGAGTGAGATTTCAACCAAACATGTAAAATATACTTTTATGCCAAATCCTTTGGATAAGAACCTTAACCAAACGGGCCCTTAATACCAACAACCCCATATCAATTTATATCAACATGCATGTACTCTTCTATATATACTATGCATATCTTCCACGCAAAAAATACACTAAAACACACATAGAAATCTTCTCATCTTAATCCATCTTCTTCCTCACCAAATAACCTCAGTCACAGCATCATTAGTATGCCAGCTTCAAGTGTTGATCAGTACACAACCACTATTGTCTTTCTAAAGTATACTTTCAAACATAAGCCCGGGCGAAACCCACACCACACACATGCTCAAACCCGGTCATTTATATTTCTACTTTTATTTTACGACACACAAGCAATAAACCTTTCAATCATTATTGAAAAAGGTGATCTTGGAAGTACAACAAGCTTAAGGTAAATATGATTTTTTTACTATTTTCACTCATATTCTTGCTTTGTTTTTCACAATATAAACTAGGCTATTTTTAAATATTTGGTTTAATATGAACTTTTTTTTTTTCTTTTTTTTAACAGCATCTGACCGAATGCTTTAAATATAATCTAAAAGTTTAAACATAATACTAAATTAACTAGGAAATTTAAACAACATCCGACTAAAAGCTTTAAACAAGAAGTCACCAATCTTCAATTTAATTCAGTTGTTCCTAGACATATGTAGAACAACTTGTGGCAACTGATGGAAGCTTCCAAGACATGTGTGCTAATCAATTTCAGACTCAATCACAAAATACTGTCATGGGACTTCTTGCACCTAGTATTTGTATGATAGACATGGGTCATATATACTAGCTAAATCCGGTTAATGGTGCCTCTGTATAAGATCGAAACTGTATCCTTAAGTTATTTAGCTTATAACTTTGTATGTAGTCACACCAACCTTCTCAGAAAGATAGGCTTTATTCGGTTTGTGTATGTGTGACGATGTACCAAAAAGGTAGAAAACCATGGAAAAAAAGCAGTAAAAGTTCGCCACCAATTTTAGAATAATATGATAAACTTTACTTCACCTTATTTGTTATTTCTTTTTAAGTTTAGCCCAAACACCGTGTCTACGTCAAAATTTAAAGCTAGCATTCACTTTGTATTAGTAAAAGATAAGGTGCTTATAATAAATGATATAAAGTTAGCTTAATTTCTCTTGTGTAAACGACTATTGAGTAACGATGGATACTCTAGTGGTTAAGTGCAAGTGAAACCAAATAAATACAATCATTTAGGCCCGTTTGGTTTGTAGTTGGGTTTAGGATTAGGATTAAGATTAGTATTAGGATTTGGATTTAAATTATGATTTTTTATTTGATGTAGAAGAGAGAAATGTAAAAATTGTTTGTTTTATGTAAATTATAATTGAAATTTATAATTATTCAGAAATTAAAATATATATATAAGTTAGAGAATGAGGTTCATATTTTGTAAGAAAAGCACAAAATGACAAAAAAACAATGAAAGAGAAATAATAAAACAAAAAAATAATAATATAAAATGTACAAAACCAATTTCTTACCCTTAGTTTTCTGCAGCCCCACGTTCAAGGGGTTGAACCCAAATTTTCATGAGTGAGATTTCAACCAAACATGTAAAATATACTTTTATGCCAAATCCTTTGGACAAGAACCTTAACCAAACGGGCCCTTAATACCAACAACCCCATATCAATTTATATCAACATGCATGTACTCTTCTATATATACTATGCATATCTTCCACGCAAAAAATACACTAAAACACACATAGAAATCTTCTCATCTTAATCAATCTTCTTCCTCACCAAATAACCCCAGTCACAGCATCATTAGTATGCCAACTTCAAGTGTTGATCAGTACGCAACCACTATTGTCTTTCTAAAGTATACTTTCAAACATAAGCCCGGGCGAAACCCACACACACACATGCTCAAACCCGGCCATTTATATTTCTACTTTTATTTTACGACACACAAGCAATAAACCTTTCAATCATTATTGAAATAGGTGATCTTGGAAGTACAACAAGCTTAAGGTAAATATGATTTTTTACTATTTTCACTCATATTCTTGCTTTGTTTTTCACAATTTAAACTAGGCTATGTTTAAATATTTGGTTTAATATGAACTTTTTTTTTTTCTTTTTTTTAACAGCATCTGACCGAAAGCTTTAAATATAATCTAAAAGTTTAAACATAATACTAAATTAACTAGGTAATTTAAACAACATCCGACCAAAAGCTTTAAACAAGAAGTCACCAATCTTCAATTTAATTCAGTTGTTCCTAGACATATGTAGAACAACTTGTGGCAACTGATGGAAGCTTCCAAGACATGTGTGCTAATCAATTTCAGACTCAATCACAAAATACTGTCCTGGGATTTCTTGCACCTAGTATTTGTATGATAGACATGGGTCATATATACTAGCTAAATCTGGTTAATGGTGCCTATGTATAAGATCGAAACTGTATCCTTAAGTAATTTAGCTTATAACTTTGTATGTAGTCACGCCAACCTTCTCAGAAAGATAGGCTTTATTCGGTTTGTGTATGTGTGACGATGTACCAAAAAGGTAGAAAACCATGGAAAAAAGCAGTAAAAGTTCGACACCAATTTTAGAATAATATGATCAACTTTACTTCACCTTATTTGTTACGGAGTATTTCTTTTTAAGTTTAGCCCAAATACCGTGTCTACGTCAAAATTTAAAGCTAGCATTCACTTTGCATTAGTAAAAGATAAGGTGCTTATATCAAATAATATAAAGTTAGCTTAATTTCTCTTGTGTAAACGACTATTGAGTAAATATGGATACTCTAGTGGTTAAGTGCAAGTGAAACCAAATAAATACAATCATTTAGGGCCCGTTTGGTTTGTAGTTGGGTTTCGGATTAGGATTAAGATTATTATTAGGATTTGGATTTGAATTAGGATTTTGGATTTGATGTAGGAGAGAGAAATGTAAAAATTGTTTGTTTTATGTAAATTATAATTGAAATTTATAATTATTTAAAAATTAATATATATATATATATATATAAGTTAGAGAATGAGGTCCATATTTTGTAAGAAAAGCACAAAATGACAAAAAAACAATGAAAGAGAAACAATAAAACAAAAAAATAATAATATAAAATGTACAAAACCAATTTCTTACCCTTAGTTTTCTGCAGCCCCACGTTCAAGGGGTTGAACCCAAATTTTCATGAGTGAGATTTCAACCAAACATGTAAAATATACTTTTATGCCAAATCCTTTGGACAAGAACCTTAACCAAAACGGGCCCTTAATACCAACAACCCCATATCAATTTATATCAACATGCATGTACTCTTCTATATATACTATACATATCTTCCACGCAAAAAATACACTAAAACACACATAGAAATCTTCTCATCTTAATCCATCTTCTTCTTCACCAAATAACCTCAGTCACAGCATCATTAGTATGCCAACTTCAAGTGTTGATCAGTACACAACCACTATTGTCTTTCTAAAGTATACTTTCAAACATAAGCCCGGGCGAAACCCACACCACACACATGCTCAAACCCGGCCATTTATATTTCTACTTTTATTTTACGACACACAAGCAATAAACCTTTCAATCATTATTGAAATAGGTGATCTTGGAAGTACAACAAGCTTAAGGTAAATATGATTTTTTACTACTTTCACTCATATTCTTGCTTTGTTTTTCACAATTTAAACTAGGCTATGTTTAAATATTTGGTTTAATATGAACTTTTTTTTTTTTCTTTTTTTAACAGCATCTGACCGAAAGCTTTAAATATAATCTAAAAGTTTAAACATAATACTAAATTAACTAGGTAATTTAAACAACATCCGACCAAAAGCTTTAAACAAGAAGTCACCAATCTTCAATTTAATTCAGTTGTTCCTAGACATATGTAGAACAACTTGTGGCAACTGATGGAAGCTTCCAAGACATGTGTGCTAATCAATTTCAGACTCAATCACAAAATATTGTCCTGGGATTTCTTGCACCTAGTATTTGTATGATAGACATGGGTCATATATACTAGCTAAATCTGGTTAATGGTGCCTCTGTATAAGATCGAAACTGTATCCTTAAGTAATTTAGCTTATAACTTTGTATGTAGTCATGCCAACCTTCTCAGAAAGATAGGCTTTATTCGGTTTGTGTATGTGTGGCGATGTACCAAAAAGGTAGAAAACCATGGAAAAAAAGCAGTAAAAGTTCGACACCAATTTTAGAATAATATGATCAACTTTACTTCACCTTATTTGTTATTTCTTTTTAAGTTTAGCCCAAATACCGTGTCTACGTCAAAATTTAAAGCTAGCATTCACTTTGCATTAGTAAAATATAAGGTGCTTATATCAAATGATATAAAGTTAGCTTAATTTCAATTGTGTAAACGACTATTGAGTAACGATGGATACTCTAGTGGTTAAGTGCAAGTGAAACCAAATAAATACAATCATTTAAGGCCCGTTTGGTTTGTAGTTGGGTTTAGGATTATGATTAAGATTAGTATTAGGATTTGGATTTGAATTAGGATTTTGGATTTGATGTATGAGAGAGAAATGTAAAAATTGTTTGTTTTATTTAAATTATAATTGAAATTTATAATTATTTAGAAATTAATATATATATATAAGTTAGAGAATGAGGTCCATATTTTGTAAGAAAAGCACAAAATGACAAAAAAATAATGAAAGAGAAACAATAAAACAAAAAAATAATAATATAAAAAGTACAAAACCAATTTCTTACCCTTACTTTTCTGCAGCCCCACGTTCAAGGGATTGAACCCAAATTTTCATGAGTGAGATTTCAACCAAACATGTAAAATATACTTTTATGCCAAATCCTTTGGACAAGAACCTTAACCAAACGGGCCCTTAATACCAACAACCCCATATCAATTTATATCAACATGCATGTACTCTTCTATATATACTATGCATATCTTCCACGCAAAAAATACACTAAAACACACATAGAAATCTTCTCATCTTAATCCATCTTCTTCCTCACCAAATAACCTCAGTCACACCATCATTAGTATGCCAGCTTCAAGTGTTGATCAGTACACAACCACTATTGTCTTTCTAAAGTATACTTTCAAACATAAGCCCGGGCGAAACCCACACCACACACATGCTCAAACCCGGTCATTTATATTTCTACTTTTATTTTACGACACACAAGCAATAAACCTTTCAATCATTATTGAAATAGGTGATCTTGGAAGTACAACAAGCTTAAGGTAAATATGATTTTTTTACTATTTTCACTCATATTCTTGCTTTGTTTTTCACAATATAAACTAGGCTATTTTTAAATATTTGGTTTAATATGAACTTTTTTTTTTCTTTTTTTTAACAGCATCTGACCGAATGCTTTAAATATAATCTAAAAGTTTAAACATAATACTAAGTTAACTAGGTAATTTAAACAACATCCGACTAAAAGCTTTAAACAAGAAGTCACCAATCTTCAATTTAATTCAGTTGTTCCTAGACATATGTAGAACAACTTGTGGCAACTGATGGAAGCTTCCAAGACATGTGTGCTAATCAATTTCAGACTCAATCACAAAATACTGTCATGGGATTTCTTGCACCTAGTATTTGTATGATAGACATGGGTCATATATACTAGCTAAATCTGGTTAATGGTGCCTCTGTATAAGATCGAAACTGTATCCTTAAGTTATTTAGCTTATAACTTTGTATGTAGTCACACCAACCTTCTCAGAAAGATAGGCTTTATTCGGTTTGTGTATGTGTGACGATGTACCAAAAAGGTAGAAAACCATGGAAAAAAAGCAGTAAAAGTTCGACACCAATTTTAGAATAATATGATCAACTTTACTTCACCTTATTTGTTATTTCTTTTTAAGTTTAGCCCAAACACCGTGTCTACGTCAAAATTTAAAGCTAGCATTCACTTTGCATTTGTAAAAGATAAGGTGCTTATATCAAATGATATAAAGTTAGCTTAATTTCTCTTGTGTAAACGACTATTGAGTAACGATGGATACTCTAGTGGTTAAGTGCAAGTGAAACCAAATAAATACAATCATTTAGGGCCCGTTTGGTTTGTAGTTGGGTTTAGGATTAGGATTAAGATTAATATTAGGATTTGGATTTGAATTAGGATTTTTGATTTGATGTAGGAGAGAGAAATGTAAAAATTGTTTTTTTTATATAAATTATAATTGAAATTTATAATTATTTAGAAATTAAAATATATATATAAGTTAGAGTATGAGGTCCATATTTTGTAAAAAAAGCACAAAATGACAAAAAAAAAACAATGAAAGAGAAACAATACAACAAAAAAATAATAATATAAAATGTTCAAAACCAACTTCTTACCCTTACTTTTCTGCAGCCCCACGTTAAAGGGGTTGAACCCAAATTTTCATGAGTGAGATTTCAACCAAACATGTAAAATATACTTTTATGCCAAATCCTTTGGACAAGAACCTTAACCAAACGGGCCCTTAATACCAACAACCCCATCTCAATTTATATCAACATGCATGTACTCTTCTATATATACTATGCATATCTTCCACGCAAAAAATACACTAAAACACACATAGAAATCTTCTCATCTTAATCCATCTTCTTCCTCACCAAATAACCTCAGTCACACCATCATTAGTATGCCAGCTTCAAGTGTTGATCAATACACAACCACTATTGTCTTTCTAAAGTATACTTTCAAACATAAGCCCGGGCGAAACCCACACCACACACATGCTCAAACCCGGCCATTTATATTTCTACTTTTATTTTACGACACACAAGCAATAAACCTTTCAATCATTATTGAAATAGGTGATCTTGGAAGTACAACAAGCTTAAGGTAAATATGATTTTTTATTTTTGCTCATATTCTTGCTTTGTTTTTCACAATTTAAACTAGGCTATGTTTAAATATTTGGTTTAATATTAACTTTTTATTTTCTTTTTTTTAACAGCATCTGACATAGTGTATATACACATATTCATGCATTTGTATATATGTATATACACACACACATATATATATACATAGTGTATATGTATATATATATACATATACATATACATATATATATATATATATATATATATATATATATATACATAGTGTATATATATATACATACATACATACATATATATATATATATATATATATATATATATATATATATATATATATATATATATATATATATATATATATATATATTGGATCATTTAAAAAGTTGATCTCAAGAGAAAAGTGAGAGAAGTGATCTCAACCGTTGGATCACCCCCTATTCCCCTCCTTTTTTTCCAACCTAACTCAAGGGGCTTGTTTGTCACTTCTTTTATTTTTCAGGGTCATTTTTGTAACTTTTCCATATTTTCATCAACCCCTTCTTTTTCTTTTTTTTAACCATTAGAAATGATTTTCTTTTGTTATCGATCAAATATGCCAATTCTTATCATCACATACAATTGTCATTAACTATTCATTTACATTAAAACTCGATCTCAGCCAAAATCCTAGACAAAACTACACATAACATTTGTAGTGCCAGATGTGTGTCCAAATAACTACAAATGAATATGATATAACCACTTTTACTTTAAGACTCTATTACAATGGGGGACTACAAGACTCAATATTAAATATGATTCCTTTAACTTTTGCAACCGGAGTGTGAAGAGGCTACGCATCCGATGCTTTTGGAGAATTTTCAGGTGTCTTCAAAGATGGTGCAACAGTGTTGCCTTTATGTGCCATGACAGCAGATCGAAACTCGTCAACAATGATGCATCTCTGAACTTCATAGCAAACGTCGAGAGACCATCTTTCTGGTCCCTTTTACAGTTTAAGCACGCAAATGTGATCCCTTTTTTGTCCATCTTTATCAACTTCATGTTGGGGAAGATGAATACTGATGTGTTTCCGTTGGTACCAAAACTGAAAGAAGGGAAAGTAGGCGGGTTGTTCAGCTTTTCTCTTTCTCGACTACGGAATCAGTTGGTTCAGCTTTTCTTACCTCATCTGAAGTTTCTGCAGGCTCGGTTTCACCAACCTTGTTTTCTGGTTGTTCAATATCCACATCTTCTTCCTTTTCATTTTTCTTATTTACGGTACTTGGTGATTCGTCCTTTTCAGAAGCGATTAACTTGGTTTCTTGTACATTTGTAAAAGGTGCAGGAGCTGAAGTGGAATATGTAAGAGGTACCAAACGAATCGCTGCAAAAGGATAAGATGAAGGGTTTGAAGATGGTTGACTGCGTTTGACTTTCACGATTCTTATGTTTTCTATTACTTCCTCACTTGTCCTTTTAAATGTGCTGGTTTCATGTCTTGGAACCTCTTCTTCATCATCAAGACCCGGGTTATCTCATGGTAACTCCCTCCCGAAAACTCTTTTTTTAGAGGGTTGAAACGTGTTCTCTGCATCCCCCATTACAAGTTTTGATGATGGGCATCTCGATTGTAGCAAAAAAGCTAATTCTGGAAGAAATTAAAAAAAAATGTTAAAAACAAGCATTTGTACCTCAAACGGATGTACCTGATATCAAACAAATATTTACCCCCTCCTAATATGTTGATCTAGCTAGCCACCCGATATCAAACAAATATTTACATGATCCTACAATGATACCATGGTATGCACTAACGTACCTCAAATGGATGCACTAAAGTGCCTCAAATGGATGCACTAGCATACATCAGTCGGATGCACTAAAGTATCTCCCCATATCATCACCCAAAGCTATAACTATCGATCAGAATAGAGCAACCTTGCATTTTTGAGGGCAAGCAAATACTACCAGAGTGTTGTCAAACTGAGTTGAATGCATTTTACTTTCCAATGAAACTAGTACATACTTTTATGTTATATACGTTGAACTGATAGTGGCTCTTTAGCGCCAATACCCCGGGTATCACATACTAGCTACCTGCAGAGGCTAAAAGCAAATGATCACATTAAGTTTGACATTACATTCACCTTTATTAAATGCCAGTTTTTGCAATTAAAAAAACTGTAATATTACTTACAAAAAGGTAATCACACAGATGAAGTACACTCGGCTGCTCCTGATAACCATCCTTCAAAATATTCATGGGAGTAGATATCCGCATTAGTTAAGGCTCCAAGGGGTGTGACAGTTATCTGATATAAAACATGATTGGGAAATCAATAACGGGTTCTTTTGCAGTATCACTAATATAAATAGAGATAAGTACGCACATATCCTTGTTTAAGGGAATAGTAGTCCGTTTCACCATCGTCCACCTCTCCTCCCTTGACCTGAATAAGAGTTTAATACTCTTATAAACTTGCTTATATTTGTACAAAGATATCGACAGGCAGAAATTGGCATGAACTCATATGCGAACTTGCCTTCGCCCATTTTCATCAGCAAACTGTATGGATAAAGTTTCAAGTTGGGGTCAACAGGTCTGGATGTGGTAATCACTGGATTCCAATTGAATCTATTCGAAAAGCCAACTCCGCACAAAAGTATTTTTAAAATTCCAATCAAAGTACAAAATTAGTAGTTAATTCATTCCTCTTGTACATATTTCCTAGATTTCGCACCAAATGAAAGTGATGAACACTAATAAATTTGAAACAAACCTGTGTACTAAAAGCACGGTATAAGTTTTGTCCTAGATTGTGACTGGTTCCAGCCTGCAAGGCCTTACGATCACCCATCATAGCTTCAATTGTATAAGTTCTATCTGCTCCATCAAATGTCTCTACCCTTGATTTTCGACCTGGTATTACAGGTGTTGCAGCTTCTTCATATGAAATTTTTTTTATAATCATCAATAATCTGCATCGCCTGGCAGCAAAGACCTGTTAGAGATAAGCATCTGAGTTGTATCTTTTTCACATAAAATATATAGATTTATACGAACCTCTTTTTCTGCTTCCTCTGGAGTAGCATGAGCAATATGCCCCTCCTGCCATAGAAACTCGAGAGTCATAATAGTTTTTTAGTCATCTAAGATAATGAAATCCAATCCATGGGGGTATTAGTTTTTAGCAAGTAATATTTATGAGTGCCTCAACAGCTTGTAACTGTTAATATTAAGAGGTCCAAGATACGGTCAGATGTATTGCTGGAAATTTTGAACCACTTATTGTTGAATGGGTCACTTTGAGACCCTGTTTCATCTCGAATGGGTCATACGGGTAATGTAAGAAACTTAGAAAAAAAAGGAAACAAGTCAAAGTCTGCATCGTTGATTCACACAACCTCCTAAATAGTTTTGTTCAAAATATCTAGAATGTTACTGAAATAATTAAAATATTTAATCATATTTTACACAATTATGAAGTATAAAATTATTAGTATGTAGTAATATTCAGAAAAAAGTGTCTAAAAGCAACTCAAACGACGTAACCCGTTTAACCTGCCCAATTTAACCCGTTATCCATCCAAACTAACAATACAATATACAATGTAGCATTGAAGCCAAAAGTTTACCTGGAGCTCGGGGAAATCCTCTCATATCAAAAACTCAACAAAGCGTGTATCACACCCAGATATGCAACTTCCTTAATCGGTGGTTTTCGGACTGCGACACATAGTTTAGTAAGTCCCCCGTGTAACATGATCAGCTACTATTACTTCTTGCAAGTTACAAACTAGGGATGGCAAAAAACTTCCGAAACCCGTGGGGAACACAGAAACCCGAGAGACAATTGGGTCAGTTAATTTATAAACTCTTATATAATCATACTATATAATTACCCATTTTGTCATGAAAGCCAACAGATGATCACTAATTGGGCACCCGACGGATAACGCGCCGTTGCAGTTACTAGTATAATAAGCGGGTAAGGGTTCGAATATACTAATACCTAACCCAAAAACTGATTTGTTGCCATCCCTAGTTGAAACTCAATAAAAATAAGAAATTGATTATTTTAACCTCCTGTTTTAAGCATTTTGGAGAACGCAATAGCTGCCTCCAACTGCATATTTCTATTATTTGAATATAGCCTAATACCACAGGGTACATTCTCTCAAACTGCAATCATATAAGCATTTATGGTCATTTTGTGAGTCCAGTTGACAACAATATGACAAACAAAACGGATCTATAAAGCCATTATACATACAATACCTAAACAAATCCTCATATGTAACCAAGTTGGCATTTATCCCTCTAAACCCATTAATACAAGTTGATGGAAAACTATTAACAACTGAAAACCTAGTAGTATATATTACTTGCCTTTCTATCCAACTATACATTGTGTAGGAATGCACAAATAATTACACACTTAATAGGTATAAATGGATAACATAAGATATAAACACTTAGCTGATCCTACTAAGCTCTGAGCTGACAATCACGCACATGAAGGTACAAAAACCTACAAATTTAAACCTCGTTGACTCGCACCTATGTATATTAATCCTCTCATTTTAAGTGAAAGTCAGCCCTCACTGATACATACAGTAGAATACGTGTGACAATCGATGCAAATGTAAACTGTTATAAAACTCGCCTATTTTAGAAAAGACGTTACATTGGTTTAAATTTTAATGAGGCATTAATATGCGTTAGCTAAAATAAAAACAAACACACTTTTCGAACTTGCAACAAGAAATGAGAACGAAACAAATACTAAAGATACAATCATACATGTCGTCATATTTATACAAGTTATAACATTACCAAACAGGAACCTAGTTTAACCCATGGAGAACTTGAATCAAAATAACTCGCGCAAACCAAAAGAAATCCAATCCATGGGGGTATTAGTTTTTATCTTGTATTAAGTGATATCTACATATACACTAAGCATATACATTGATGCCTTAATACGTCCAACGATGCACTAATCATACTCACCATGCCCTAATATGTATGACGATGCACTAAAAAAACAAAATGATGCCCAAGTATTTCCAATGATGCACTAAACATATAAATGGATGCCCTAATTTGACCAATGATGCACTAAACATACAAATAGATGCCCTACTATGACAAATGATGCACTAAACATACAAACGAATACACTAAACATACACACTGATGACTTAATATGTCTGATGATGCACTAACCATACTCACTGATGCCCTAATCATTCTCATTGATGCTCTAATATATTCAACGATGCACTAACATACAAACATATGCACAAATTATGTTCAACGATGCACTAAAATATAAATGGATGCACTAATCATATACATTACTGCCTTAATATGTCATGACTCAATAATAATACAAATTATGATATAATTTACCAATTCAGCAATAAACGATTTATGTACACGTTTTTAAAGACATAACTGTTTAACTCACGGTTAGTAAACAATAAACTTCAAAGCTAACTTGATGCACCAACTCAAACAAACAAATGTTGTAACATTTTTTTTACACAAATTCACTAAAATGTCATTTTATACACAAAGTTACCCTATTACATAGATGACCAAAATTTACACAAATTCACAATGATACAAATTCTGATATAATTCATAATTATAGAAACTGAACAATTAATAATTATAGACTTACTATTGTTCAATCGGAATTTTTTGAACATAATAACATAGAAACTTGATCGGTTTTTGATCCGCGACTGTAGCGTAGG
>BPTQ01000009.1:30750986-30753417 GCA_019973895.1 Chrysanthemum seticuspe
ATGTATATATATATATGTATATGTATATGTATATGTATATATATATATATATATACATATATATATGTATCTACATATATACAAATGTATATGTATATATATATATATATATATATATATATATATATATATATATATATATATATATATATATATATATATGTATAGTGTTATATTCTATACAGTACCAATCTTATATACAGTACTTTACAGTACCATTATTGACCAATCATAATTTAGTAAATTACTTTCCATTTTTTTAATTCATGAGATTATCCAAGGTTAGTTATGGTATTTTACATTAACACAACTAGTTTTAAAACCGGATATATCCTAGAATAATGGATAGGTTTTTAGTTCCATTTATCTTCATCCACAATCAATTACTTTTGAATCCCTAATCACAAAAACCCAGATCCCAGATCCCAAATCCCCAAATCGGCACCTTTGATTTGTGTAACCGATCCCCAAATCCCAGATCCGGCTCAGTTGAAAACGAAAAAGAAATAGAAGAGATATATCAATCGTTGCAAGGTGGGATAATTCTGAAAGAAAGAGAAGAGATATATCCGGCCTAGGTAAAAAATTTTTGGAGCAACAAAATTGATCAATTGTGTTTTATATGTTGCCGACACATAATAATTCCAAAAAAGTTATTGCAAATAAGATGGGCGAGGTTGTTTGCAAAAAAAATATTTCAAAAAAATTATTCCAAAATATTAAAAAAACGATTGATATATAAAACATCTTATTTGTGTATTAAATAAAGTGTGTAGATTCGTTTTTGTGGATGAATATTGGGAATAAATAGATCGGGTTTTTTGTCGCGGTTTGCTTCAGATTCTGAAATATACTGTATGAACTTGCTTTAAAAAAGAAATACTGTATGAAGAAAAGCACAATTAGTCGTGTTAATGATTTTGTGAAATATACGTTTGAATTGAAAAATACTTCATACAGTATTACTTTTTTGAAATATACGTTTGAATTAAGAAATATTGTATGAAGCAAGCTGCTGATGATCTTGGGCTCCGTGATAAACAACAGTTTGTAAGTGATTTTGTTAAGTTACTTTAGTAGGCCTACTTTCCATAGATTGTGTGGTAACTTATAATCAAAGTAGAGGGAGCTGTTATGCTTGTTTTAATTGAAAAATACTTGATCCATGTTTCTAGGTTGTAGTGTTTTGCCTGTTATAATCACTATTTACTTTATATATTGAGTTCCCGTGTGTATACATTTACGGTGGCTGAGTCTAACCATATATTTTTAGTGGGATCTAACAAATGAAAACCATATATCTGTGCAAAACATGTATGTTTAAAACATACATGTTCAAAACATATACGTTTTAATTAGTGGGATCTAACAAATGAAAACCATATATGTTTGAGAACATAATATTTTTAAACATGTATGTTCAAAACATGTACGTTTTAAAACAAGTAGGTTTAAAAAAATGATTGCTTATAAACGAAATGCTTAAAACATGTATGTTTTAAAAACAAGTATGTTTTTTCTCTAGTAAGTGTAATTATTATTTTTTTTAAAAACTTCGAGTTTGTCAAACAAGTATGTTTCCTAAAACATAAATGTACTCATGAACATGTATGTTTATTTAGCAGGTGTAATTATTTTTTTTCTTCAAAGAATTCATGTATGTTTAATAGTTTCAACACAATTTTAAAAATAATATATAAATAATGTTTTGTAGATGTTTTAGTAGTTGCATATACATTTTTAACAAGTGTGCATGCATGTTTTAGTAGTTGTATTTATGTATTTCAACACAGTCTTATTTTAATAATATTATTGTTGATAATTTTTGTATTTTTCTTTGTATCAGGTGTAATTACAAGGATGATGTTAAAGGAATGTAGACGAATGCACACATGCATACAAGAGGATAATTTGTGGAAGCAATACGATTATTATTTATGTATTTTTTAGTGCCACAAATGAATTTCATCAAGAAATAGTATTATTGCATATGTGTTTTTTTTACTTGTAATCAAATGAAATGTAACGTATATGATTTTTGAATTATTATAGAGGTTTATTCTCTAGTTTTTTGTTTAAAACTTGAAAAGTATAAATGTAATGTATATGGTAAGACAAATTGGTTGATTGAATATTATTAATTTTAGCAATATAGATTATGCAACTGTAGAATAAAAACACATGTTATATAGGAAAAACATATATGCACCAACTTTAAAATACGCTTGCACAAACTTAAAAAAAAAAAAAAAAAAAAAAAAAAAAAAAAAAAGTTTTATTAAAGTTTCTGAATCCAGGATTTTAAAAAAACGTTTTTTAATAAAAATATTTCAAAAAATAAAATAAAATGTATTTTACTATTATACCCTTTTGAATTAAATAAAAAGTTTAAAGATTTACATAAATGCCATCATGGATTATTAACCATTGA
>BPTQ01000009.1:30753517-30766017 GCA_019973895.1 Chrysanthemum seticuspe
TGTTCAAGTGGTTTGTTACAGAGTAAAACTAATAAAAAGTTCAAAAATAGAAATTTGTAAAAGATCATTAGTATTAGTTTCAAGAATAATACAGTAGTCATAAAAGAATGAAAAGAGGTATAAAAATAGCTATGTTTTGAAAATGGAGTTGTCTGTTCAACTTTTACTTTGCAGTTTACTTTTTTTCATTTTAGAATCTTGACAGCTACTATCTCGATCTTATGAATTATTTTGATTAGTTCAATATTCAAACTTAATTGGATGGTCAAATTTGTATCTCTTATTTTTTAATGGGATACACTATTAGAACCCTCCCTATGGGGTCACATCCATAGGGAATATTCCCTTTGTCCCCCCATTTTTCAGTACAACGCAGTTTTTTTTTAGTTTCTGTTCCGTATTTTTGACAGTTTTAAGCGTTTGGCTTATTAAACTTTATATTTACAGTTCCGCATTTTCAGGTTTATAGCTTTTTGATATAAACAAAATTATAAAAATAAAAAAAAATAAAAAAAAACAAAAAAAACTAGGGGGGTCCCAATAAAAAACTAGGTACCGTCTCAATAACTCATCCCTTTTTAATTTTCATACAATTGGTTTTGTACTCTTAGGAATATTAAAAAGCATCATATCAACCATGTGCTTTACGCAATTAACGTGTGCATGCGCCTATTTCAAGCATTTAGGTCCGCCTTTCGGTTCACATATATAATTTCAAATGTAAGTACTTGCTTCATATATGTAAATAAATATACTTTCTCTTAAACAGCATCATGCAAAAGAGAGAACAAAAAATACGAATTTGACCGAAAGTAAAATGGGTATCATTTTTAATAAATAAATAAATAAGTAGATAAATAAATAAAAGTACCATAAACCACAACAATCTATAAAAAAATTACATGTTGAATAAGATGTTTGCCGGTAAATAATAGTCGCCACCCCTATACCTTCATAAAAACACAATAATCTATTGTCGTTGTTGTGCAATCATGCCTTCAGAAAAAGTGCTCTTCGAAAAGGATTCCCGAGCGATACATATACAATTTTTTGAAAAAAAAATTATTCGCCGCAGGAATTTTGTCGAAAACTAAACACCGCTGCCGCTAGGCGCGGGTACTCTGCTAGATACCACTGCCGCAAGACATGGCTACTCTGCTAGATACCGTTGCCGCTACGCGCGGACACTCGGCAAGAAACCGCTGCTGCTAGAAACCGATGCCGCTAGGCACGGGTACTCGCCTAGTATACATATATATATATATATATATATATATATATATATATATATATATATATATATATATATATATATATATATATATAGAATTGTGTTCATGTGGTGAACATTTTAAAATGAAAAACAATAGGCACCAATAACGTTACGACATGTGGAGCTTCAGGATTTAATTAAAAACATAAATGTAAACTTAATAAAAGGGCATTTATGTAATTTAAGCCTCCTTAATTTTCTCCATCTTCATGTAAACCTAAATCAAATTGCCGTCATTTATTTTTTTCATTCATATCAAAAACAAAAAACACCATTTCCATCTCTTTCAATATCATGTCCAAAACCAAAAATATTTACAGATCTAGAGCAACCATCGATTCTCACTCGCCGGTGATGAGCCACAAATAATTTTCATTCTTGTTTTACGGCGACGTTACCTTGATGCCATTTGTTGCCGACGTTGCTAACAACCTTTCGTGACAAGAACCGCATGTCTTCCTCCAAAAGACAATTGAATGAAAATTTGTTATCTTGGTTGACACGGGTGAACATATTACAAGAATATGTTCCATCGTTGAAACCATTACAAGAATCTGTATTCTTTGTCGATAGCACCGTTTTCGTCTAATATCCTTTGAAAACCAAATGCATCGTCAGATATACATTTTTTCTTTCGTCTAGCGGTTTTGCCGACCGTTTCAAACAAGATCTAGCCAAAAGTATGTGTATTAACGATTATTTGGTCCACTTGTGTGATTTTATGATTTTAAAATTATATGTGTATATGTTGATTGTGTATTTTTATGGTTTTAAGATTATACATCGGTTTCGTTCAAAAAAAAAAAAGATTATACATTGGTTAGTGTGTCACTGGTTTATGTTTTTGTATAAAAGCAATGAATCAAATGTTATAAAAGAGATCTCTTATATGCTATGATTTTTAACATATTGAAAAGGCAGCAAAGTGTAAGTAACAATGTGTCAAGTGTTTGTCAATTACCATATTGGCTAAAAAATTTGTATGTTGCAATAATACGTTAATTGTATCTTAATTACAAGAAGTTATGTGTAAGTGTGTCAACATATTTAAAAAATTCGTGTGTGTACGCCAATACTACGTCAATTGTGTGCCATGAAACTAAGTGTGTCACAAACTTGGTGTGTCACTATAAATTTAGTGTGTTATAAATAAAATATAAATAATTTCAATGTGTCACTACATATGTATCAAAATTGGTGTCGGTATAAATTTAGTGTGTCATAAATAAAGTATAAAAAAATTAGTGTGTCCGTATAAATTTAGTGTGTCATAAATAAAGTATAAAAAAATTAGTGTGTCACTATGTATGTATCAAGATATTTATGTATATATGTATAAAAGAAATTGGTGTGTCACTATACATGTATAAAAAGTTGGTGTGTCACTATAATATGTGTCAAGAAATTTTGTATGATAATAAGTATATATGTATCAAATAACCTATAGAGATTGGCAACAATATATTAGCTTTGTATCAATATCAATGTATAAACAAATAAATACTAGAAACTGAGAAAGATGATGCATCGACAAAAAAAAAAGGTGCGTATTAATGGGACTGTAATTAATAGTTTGGTTGACAAATAGTCTGCGAAGACTATAATTAAATGAGAATCAAAGAATATCTTCGAAGACAAATAGAAAAAAAAATGTATTAAATGTAAAAACTATTTTTATTAAATTGGTACATAATGCCATTAGTTTTCTATTTTATTACAATTAAGCCATTCATCTAACTAATTTTGATCTAGATCCATCAAACTTGATCCAATGGTCAACAAGTGTACCTATTATTTTCTATTTTAAAATGTACACCACAATAACACCACCCTATATATATATATATATACATATATATATATATATATATATATATATATATATATATATATACACACACACATATATATATATATATATATATATATATATATATATATATACATATATATATATATATATATATATATATATATATATATATATATATATATATATATATATATATATAGAATTGAGATCATATGAGAACTTTCTTAAAATTATTAAAATGAGAACCCATACAATATGTGACAAGTGGAAATTAGTATTAAAAAAAGGTTAAAAGAATTATAAAATAAAAAGGGTATTATTGATATTTTCATTCCTATTCAATAACCTAGTTCCTATTCAATCTCTCGTAATAAATTAGAAACCATATCTCCAAAATAAAGATGCACACCTTCCCATCCAAAAAAAAACAAAAAAACGCCATCATCTTTATTTGGTCTTTTTCTCCCTCGGTAATTGCCGCTTTCTCACTCTTGATTTGGTTTTTTTCTCTCTCAGTCACCGCCTCTCTCAGTCTCTCTCAGTCTCTCGGTTCTCTGTGATAAAAACGACGCCTCTCACTCGCCGGATCTCTAGTGTTGCTGATTTCTTAGAGTTCTACCCGCCGGTGCAAACTTTAACGGGAAACACTCAACCCGCCATAACCTCCTTTGGAATTTTTTATTGGTACGTCTTGGGTTTGTAACCATTCACAGATCGGGTTTGATCTTTTATTATGAACCAGATCGGGTTGATCCTTTTGTTTATGGGGATTTATGGTATGTGTTAGGCAAGAGTGTAAACATGATTGTTTTGAAGATGTTTTTTGGTATTCCGACGAACGATGATTTACGGCGACTGTGTATATGACGTGGTACCTTAAAACGTCGTTTTTTGGGCTCCTCGTGTTATGCTACGTGTTACTTAAGATTACTACCATCATTATTAATCTCAATTTTTGAGATTTTTATGAACGGATCTTAGGCTTTTATTAATACCCCTCGCAAAGATGATACATTTTAATTGGTGATCCAGTTGTTTTGTGTTTAGATCATATTATAAAAGTGCGCAAAGTATCAATTGGGTTGTGTTGCTCCTTGTATATTAGTCATGTTGTTGCTCATGTACACTTGATACATTCTCGTGGTTGTGTATAGGTTTCGGTTGTAGCAGGTGATACATTCTTGTGGTTGTGTACGGGTTCGGTTGGAGATTTTGAGTTTTGTAGCAGGTGATACATTTTCGTGGTTATGTACGGGTTCGGTTGTAGCAAGTGATGCATCGGTGAGATAAAAGTTGTGTATAATCGAGGTATTGTGTGTAGAAGGGTTTTTATTTGTGTCTTTTTTTTTTCAATTGAAAAGATGTATCTGATCTTTTAAGTTTTTTTATAAGATTGTATAAAATTATTGTGGTAGTGTTATTGATTGTATAGCATCTCATCATGTTAAATGTATCACTTTTTGTATCAATAATTAATGTAGTTCTTGATTTATGAATGATTGATACAAATATACCACATGATAAATGTACCAGAATTGTTTAAGTAGAAAAAAACCAGGAGAATAATAATGATAGAAAAAAAAGGGCAACAATAAATGTTGAAAATAACCGATTAAAAAGGTTGACCATAATTTTATTGTGGTACATAACACCCTTATAATTAATGTTAATTACACAAATGCCACTAATCAATAATTAATGTAATCTAATCTCAATATAATGATCCAATGGTCCAAATTAGTCCCTATTTTTATAACTTTAAGAAATCTCTCATATATATATATATAGGAATATATTAGCTACAATTTATTGTAGCTAATTGGTTACAAGTTTGTGTTATATAATGTGGGTCCTGATTCTTTTCTGTAGGTCCCAGATGTGATGCTAGTGTATTTTTTATAAAAGATTGCAGCCAATTGGCTACAAAAATTGTAGCCAAGTTATCCCCTATATATATATATATACATATATATATATAGGGTATGGTTAAAATGAAAAGTTTCTTATAATGAAAAGAATGAGAAGGCATGTGGAGGTGACATGTGTCACCTTTGCCACATCACCATGCCATGTCATGTGTCACCCCCACCCCCACCCCACCCACCCACCCACCCCCCCGCAAAAAAAAAAAAAAAATTCCCGCCAAAAAAAAATTTTTGGGAAAAAAAAAAAAATCCCGCCAAAATTTATTACTGCATCACAGTTATAAAAATACTGCATCACAATTATAATTTTGATGCAGTAATTTATAACCTTAATGCACTAAAATCATGATTATAATGCAGTAAATTTATAACCGTGATGAAGTAACTTATAACATTAATGCACTAATAAATTTTGGTGCATCTTTATTATAAGTTAATAGTTTAGTGCATCAACTATGATGCACTAAAATCAAGGTTATAACCTTAAATGCACTAAAATCATGATTGTGATGCAATAACTTTATAACTGTGATGCAGTAAAAAAATTTGGCGGGAAAAAAAATTTTTGCCCCCAAAATTTTTTTTTTTTGGCGTGAAATTTTTTTTTCAGGGGGGGGGGGTGGGTGGGTGGGGGTGGGGTATGGTGATGTGGCAAATGTGACACATGTCACCTCCACATGCCTTCTCATTCTTTTCATTCTAAGAAACTTTTCATAATAACCCAAACGTATATATATATATATATATATATATATATATATATATATATATATATATATATATATATATATATATATATATATAAAGGTAAAGCAAATTTTAATTTAGTTATGTTTATTTTCTTCTGTATATTGTACTTCAATGCCACTTATCATTGTGTATTTTCTTTTTTTTGGAAAAGATTATTTTGATAATGGAGATCCTACGTTTATATGTCATCGATGTGGTGCTATGTTTTGGCATGCTGAAACGCTAAGAGGAAATCAAAATGGTAACAACAAAGCATATTCTCTTTGTTGTGGTAAAGGAAAGGTTCAACTGCCTAAATGCCCGGATCCTCCACGGTTATTGTCTAATTTATACCGGAGTAAACATCCAAAGAGTAAGAACTTCATCAACAATATTAGAGCATACAATATGATGTTTTCTTTTACTTAGATGGGAGGAAAGGTTGATTCAAGTGTCAACAAAGGACGTGGCCCCTATGTATACAGACTACAAGGTCAAAATTATCATTTGATGGGAAGTCTGCTTCCTACTGCTGGTTCAACACCTAAATTCTCACAATTGTACATTTATGATACTGAGAATGAAGTGTCAAACAGAAAAAATGCAATCAGGTATAATTAAAATCTTATTATGTCAATTTTTCAAGGTCACCTTATATCTGTATTTTAGTCATAACTAGCTAATGACCCGTGTAATACACGGGCTGTATAAACTTATTTTGTTATAAGAATATACTGTAATGTGGGTTTCACGTAATTTATGCTTTCGTAATTTATACACTCTTGAAAATAATTACCTACGTCACATATGTTACCATGAAGTTTTCTGTTGGAGCCTCAATTACTTCACACATCCTCAATTAGCCTTCTTTATGATGTCAGTAAAAACTCTGTTTTTTCTTTTAATGTATATATTAGCTAACCTTTGTTATTAAATTCAGATCTGGACGTGATCAAACATGTTCAAATAACGATTCAGTTGATCCTGAACTTATCAATGACATTAAGAATCTTCTGGATTTTTGTAATCCTTTAGTCATATCATATAGGATGGCGAGGGATCGTTTCATTGAAAATAATCAGCAAAATGTGAAACTAAAGCTTATTGGAAGAAGAGACAAAGATGGGAGGACATACAATCTCCCGAGTGCATCAGAAGTTGCTGGAATTGTTATTGGTGATATAGACACATCTTTTGATAAAAGGGACATTGTTGTTGAGACTCAATCAGGTCAACTACAACGTATAAGTGAACTACATCCATCATACCTTGCACTTCAATATCCACTTATTTTTCCAACAGCACAAGACTGCTACAGAATTGGAATCAAACATCGAGGTGTTTCAGAAACAAGTACAAGCACCAGAACAGATGTAACCATGAGAGAGTTCTTTGCATATATCATTCAAGATAGAGTTAATGAATATTCATTATTACTTAATGCAAGAAAGCTCTTCCAACAATTTTAGTAGATGGGTACACTATGATAGAGTCTCAAAGGTTAAGCTATATAAGAAATCAGCAGAAAAAACTTCGTTGTGATTCTTATCGGAACTTAACTACTGCAATGGGAAATGGAAGTACGTTTGCATCTGATATTGGGAAACCCATAATTTTGCCCTCATCATTCACTGGTGGATCTCGATACATGATTCAGAACTACATGGATGCTATGGCCATTTGTAAATGGTTTGGATATCCAGATCTTTTTATTACAGTGACATGTAATCCTAAGTGGCCTGAAATCACAAGGTTTTTGAATGACAAAGATTTGAATCCAGAGGACCGACCTGAAACACTATGCAGACTTTTTAAGATGAAGCTTGATCAAATGGTAAAAGATTTGAAGAATGACAAGTTGTTTGGTGGTGTAAAAGCAGGTATTATAATTTGTTAATCGTATTACTATATTCCGTTTTAATAAGTCTAAGATTACTTAAAAGCTGAAAAATATCAAAACTTTTTTATTACCAGGTTTTGTGAATGTATTTTATGGATGTGCTCATTCACAAATTCGTTATTCAATTTAGCTATGTAACTCTAGATACTTGCCCACCAAACTGATTGTGAAGTTATTCACGATTAAGCATAGCCACTTTACATGGGTACAAACATTGACATAATTTGCTAATTCAAGATTTGAAAAAGATTATTTGCATCTTTGTATAATCATGTATCTACATTCAAATGATTTGAAAGATATTTGTGTCTTTATTTTCAAGTCCATTTTGCTAATTTGGTGCTATTACATGAATTAAGCTGGTATATTACCCACATATATAATAATAGACATGACTAACAATGCTTTAAAAGAAGATGAACATAATCCAGTAACTTGAATTTCAAGTGAGTAATAAACCACCATAAAATTACTTACACATATTTACATGTATTAAGTGTGTATATGAAATGATCTTGACTCTTGGTCATCCCCTATAACATATTTTTACATTGTTAATTACATTTTATTTAAGTCTTTAACACTTTTTTTTTAGTTATTTATACGTTTGAATTTCAGAAGCGTGGTCTTCCTCATGCACACATATGTATCTTCTTGGATGCTAAGGACAAATTTCCAAGTGTAGGAGACATCGATCGAGTTATATGTGCTGAGATTCCGGACAAAGAAAAGGACCCAGAACTCTTTCAACTTGTGTCCGACTTCATGATTCATGGTCCGTGTGGTGTTAATAATCCTACTTGTCCGTGTATGAGAGATGGTAAGTGTTCAAAAAGATATCCAAAAGATTTTTACAATCATACTTCTCTTGATGAAGATGGCTATCCAATTTATAGAAGACGTGACAATGGTTACATAGTGGAGAAAGGTGGAATTGCATTGGACAATAGATATGTTGTTCCTTACAACAGTCTTCTTCTTAAACGATATCAAGCCCATATTAATGTTGAATGGTGTAATCAATCAGGTGCAATAAAATATTTGTTTAAATATATCAATAAAGGACCTGATAGAGTTACTGCTGCTGTTTACGAAGGAAATAAAGATGATAGTGTGCATGGTACCGAAGCCGTAGATGAAATAAAAGAGTACTATAATTGCAGATATATATCGGCATGTGAAGCAACATGGAGAATTTTTAGTTTTGATATACATTATAGGTATCCATCCGTAGAGAGATTATCATTTCATCTTCCTGGTGAGCAGAACATTGTTTATGAAGATGATGATGATCTTCGTGATGTTCTAAATAAGCCAACAGTTGGTTCGTCCATGTTCATGGCTTGGATGGAACGTAACAAGGTTGACGCTCATGCTCGTACTTTGACTTATGTTGAGTTTCCAATGAGTTATGTATGGAATATTAGTAGCAGAGAATGGATTCCACGAAAACAATGACTGTGCATAGGAAGAATTCATTATGTTCCTATTTCTACAGGAGATTCTTATTACTTGAGGGTTTTGCTAAACAAAGTAAGAGGGCCAACTTCACATGAAGATATTCGTACAGTGAATGGTATTTTGTATCCTTCTTACAAAGAAGCTTGCTATGCGCTTGGACTTTTGGATGATGACAAGGAGTACGTTGAAGCAATTGAAGAAGCCAGTAGATGGGCAACTGCTGCTGCTTTGCGTTCGTTATTTGTTAGGATGTTACTGTCAAATACTTTGACTAAACCTGATTTTGTTTGGACAATGACGTGGAAATATCTATCTGATGACGTACTTTACAAGCAACGTATCGTTCTTAAAAAACCAGGTTAGTTATTACTTTTTAGAATACCTAATATAGATTTATTTTCTTTTGATATTGATTTTACTAATTTATATTTCATACATGTTAACTCTAACTTCGATATTTTTTTTACATATGCAGACTTGCAACTTCAACCTGAAGTTGTAAAAAATCTCGCTTTGTTTGAGATTGAGCAATTATTGCGCAGAAATGGGAGCACCCTCAGAAATATGGATGGCATGCCTTATCCTGATAATGAATATATTTTATCTTCCACGAACAGATTAATTCACGATGAGCTTGCATATGACAAGGATTTGCTAAAAGTGGAACATGTCAAACTTTTTACGTGTTTGACTGATGAACAAAAGACAGTGTATGAAAATGTCATATCTGCTGTTGAAATGGGTGATGGAGGCATGTTTTTTCTATATGGATATGGTGGAACCGGTAAAACGTTTATTTGGAAGACTTTATCTGCTGCATTGCGCTCAAAAGGTGAGATAGTGTTAAATGTTGCATCAAGTGGAATTGCAGCCCTGTTACTAAGTGGTGGTAGAACGGCCCACTCTCGGTTTGCTATTCCTATAAACATTCATGAGGAATCATTTTGCTCCGTTAATCCAAATAGTGATTTGGCGGCTTTAATAAAAAAGGCCAAATTGATCATTTGGGACGAGGCACCAATGATACACAAGCACTGTTTTGAGGCTCTAGATCGAACTTTGAGAGATATTCTTCGTTCAAGTGATCCGTCTAATGAAGAAAAGCTATTTGGTGGAAAGGTGGTGGTCTTTGGTGGTGATTTTAGACAGATTCTTCCTGTTATTCCAAAAGGAAGTAGACATGACATAGTAAATGCGTCTTTAAATTCCTCTTATCTATGGGAGCATTGTCGAGTACTAAAATTAACGGTTAATATGAGACTACAAGCCGGATCCGTGAATCCTGATTTAGATGAAATAAAAGAATTTGGAGAATGGATTTTAAAGATTGGAAATGGTACAATTGGTGAACCCAATGATGGTGAAAGCATTGTTGAAATCCCCGATGACATTTTGATTAAGGAGTCAACTGATCTAGTAGGTTCCATTATATCATTTCTATATCCTAATGTTGTCCAAAAGTTATGTGATCATACATACTTTCATGATAAGGCTATGGTGGCACCAACACATGAGGTGGTTGATGTGATAAATGATCGGGTGTTGTCTATGATTCCAGGAGATGAAACAGTTTATCTAAGTTCAGATAGCATATGTGAATCAGATCAGACAACAGACACAAATGCAGCTATGTTCTCTCCCGACTTTCTAAATAGCCTAAAGTTTTCTGGTCTTCCAAACCACAAGCTCATTTTGAAAGTTGGCGTTATTATTATGTTACTTCGGAATATTGATCAACCTAATGGGTTGTGCAATGGGACTAGGTTGCAGGTAGTCAGACTTGATAAGCATGTTATTGAAGCTAAGATAATAACAGGTATTAATATTCATAAATATCTTTTCGAAAACATGATTTTTAATTACTTTTACTTAGTGATATACTGATATACAAAAGTGTTGTTATAATTTATTCACTTTATAAAAGAAATTTTCTTTCTTACTTTATTATTTGTTATTTTTCTTCGAAGAACTAATAACAATTTTATTTCACATGTTTCTTTATTACAGGGAGTAACATTGGTGATACAACTTTGATTACTAGACAAAAGATGAATCCTTCGGATAAGAGAATACCGTTCAAAGTTGTTAGAAAACAGTTTCCAATTGCCGTATGCTTTGCAATGACAATTAACAAGAGTCAAGGGCAATCCCTAGCACGTGTTGGTTTATTCTTACCACGGCCAATTTTCACTCATGGACAATTATATGTCGCCGTGTCTAGAGTAAAAAGTAAAAAAGGCTTGAGGGTATTGGTTTGTGATAATGATGGTAACCTTATGAGCACTACAACTAATGTAGTTTACAAGGAAGTCCTTCAGAATTTGTAATGCTACTAAGATATTTGTGCTACTTAAATTAGCTTTTGTAATGGATCATTCAACGGAAAATGCTTGACACAATGTAACCTCCATATATTTTAACCACCATGTCATAGTGACACAATCGTTTTGTAGTTAAGGTGTTCGTTGAAATGCTTGACAAATTATAAAGATCTGTGGCTCTGAAAAACTCATTGGAATGGATGTTGTTCACGAGTTACGAAGCTGGAAAAGAAGCTCTTCAATTCTAAGGTATTATAATTTAATTGTGCTTCTTTTAGTTTGCTCGTGATATAATCTGATCGAACCCGTTTCTGATGTTGCTGTAGAATAAATTACCATCCAAAGTTGAAGATAGAAAGGTGGATTCTGCTCGTGATATAACGCTGCTTAAAGAATCCAAAACTTCTAAGCAGATGTGTATCTAAAAATCATTTTCTTTGACACTTTGAAACATTAAGTTTGACTATTTATTATGCACATGTGTTTTTCTTAAAATTCAAAACCTGGTACCTTGATTTGCATAGAGCACAAATTTTTTCTTCAATAAAAGATGTCACAGAATGTTTTGTTTCTCTTTGATTTAGATTTAAACACACAATCTTGCAAAATGTTTGAGGTTGGTCTAATTTCTAATTGATTTTCCTTTTATTCAATCAACTGCATTTAGCTCCTAATAGCATTTAGATGTGTGGGCTATAGATCGAAGCTTTGAAGCTACCTTAAAGAATTGACTGTTAGCTGTATTATTTATTATATCCTTGCTTTATGCTTGTTTTATGGGCCTTGCTTTATGCTTGCTTTGTGGCTCTTGTCTTCCACTTGTCCTTGTCTTCCTCTTGTATATATTGTAAGATTTCATGCAAGTCAATAGAACAGATTCTCAAACAATTACATGTTCTTCCATAATCTCATATATCATTCTAACATGGTATCAGAGAACCAAACCTAAACTCTTCAGCTCCTCCGCCTACTTCTCCGGCCGTCGGCTTCGGCCGGCGGTCCGGAACAGCCAAAAACAACAACATAAAAAAAAAACAAAAAAAACTTTATTTTGATCTTCTCATCACTGTAATAACCC
>BPTQ01000009.1:30771017-30834565 GCA_019973895.1 Chrysanthemum seticuspe
GCAAAAAATACACTAACACACACATAGAAATCTTCTCATCTTAATCTATCTTCTTCCTTACCAAATAACCTTAGTCACATCATCATTAGCATGCCAACTTCAAGTGTTGATCAGTACACAACCACTACTGTCTTTCTAAAGTATACTTTCAAATATAAGCCCGGGCGAAACCCACACCACACACATGCTCAAACCCGGCCATTTATATTTCTACTTTTATTTAACGACACACAAGCAATAAACCTTTCAATCATTATTGAAATAGGTGATCTTGGAAGTACAACAAGCTTAAGGTAAATCTGATTTTTTTTACTATTTTCACTCATATTCTTGCTTTGTTTTTCACAATTTAAACTAGGCTATATTTAAATATTTGGTTTAATATGAACTTTTTTTTTCTTTTTTTTTTAACAGCATCTGACCGAAAGCTTTAAATATAATCTAAAAGTTTAAACATAATACTAAATTAACTCAGTAATTTAAACAACATCCGACCAAAAGCTTTAAACAATAAGTCACCAATCTCACCAATCTTCAATCAAATCCCAAACTAACACTTATGAAAGTTTTTTTTTTTTTGAAAGGCGGAATTAAATAAAAAGGCTAGCAAGAAGCTAGAAGGAACAATTACAAAATTGAATTAAGAGAGTTACAAGGGTCACTAAACCAGTCTAGCCAACTAAAAGAAATGTTTTTACTTCTACTCGAGATCCAATTAAACGTTGAAAGCTTGATCTCGTTTAGAATGAGATCTTTTTGAGGCCGCTTTAGATTAAAGAGGACCTTGTTCCTATAGTTCCAAATGGACCACATGGTTGTGTTGACCGTAACATCAAAGAAGCTCCTTAGGTGTTTCTCCAAGGGTGCTTGATCGGCCAGGGAAAGGACATCCTCAAGAACACTAAATTGAGAATATGAAAGCTTCCACCAATTCAAAACGTCTTTCCATACGGATTGGGCAACTGTGCATGAGACCAAAACATGGCTTTCCGTTTCGATGTCGTTGCTGCACATGGGGCATAGAACAGAATCAAGGTCGATCCCACGCTTATCAAGATTGGCCCTGGTCGGGAGTCTTTTGTTTGCGATACGCCATGCAAGAATGTTCACTTTAGAGGGGAGGAGCTTGTTCCATCTTGTTTGTTGAGAAGTAGGATCAACCATTGTGTTGGAAATGGTCTTCCGCATAGACTTAACTGAAAAAATTCGAGTTGGGTCTTGGGTGAATTCCCACATATCTTGATCCATAGAGAGGTGGAGATTGGTTAAAAGGTTTTGAAGATCAGTCAACTCCAATTTTTCTGCCAGGGAGCGAGGTCTTCTTGTCCAATCCCAAGGAGTCGCAAGCCCATTATTTATTCTTGAAGATGTGGCCTGAGATATTGTGCCAAGAGCAGGTACAGAAACATGAGTTGTGTGATTATTTTGTAAGACAGAAACATGTCGCTCAAACACACAACAGGTCTTCTTAGATTCGAGCTGATATAAGCGCGGGAAGGCTTCACGAAGGGTGTTACCACCTAACCAATTGTCGTGCCAAAAGCTCGTACTCTTACCATCACCAATTTTCTTCTTGAAAAACAACGGAAGATGTATTCCAATAGAATTAAGATCATCTTTTAGTTTTACTATTTGTGACCAAGTACCTGATGTTTGCTGAACACTACAGGAGTTTAGCATACCACCCATAGGACCATGAATAGAGCGGATGACTTTACACCATATAGCATTTTCTTCTACACGGAATCTCCACCACCATTTAGCCAACAAGGATTGGTTACTTTCCATGAGGCTACCAATACCAAGACCACCATTCTTCCGAGGAGAGATAACTTTGTTCCAAGCTATCCATGATATTTTATCTTTATCAACATTTCCTCCCCAAAAAAATCTCCTACGAATGCCCTCAAGCTTATTAATAATCTTCTTTGGCGCTTTGAATGTTGAGAAATAATATACTCCTAGACTACCAAGAACAGATCTAATGAGAGTTAGGCGACCTCCAAAAGAGAGACTATTGGCTTTCCATTTGGATAGATGCTTTTGAAACCTTTCAACAATGGGATTCCAATTTATACATCTAGACATTCTAACACCAATGGGGAGACCCAAGTATAAACAAGGGAAATGAGAGGCGAGACAACCAATTGAGGAGGCAACAATATTAATCTCGTTATCCGTAACCCCAATGCCAAAAAGCTTGCTTTTGTTGAAGTTAACCTTGAGACCCGAAGAAAGGTGGAAGCAAGTTAAGATACGAGAGAGGTTTTTGGCATTAACAAGAGACCAATCTCCCAATATTAGAGCATCATCCGCAAATTGGAGGTGTGAAATACTAACCTTGTCCTTACCCACTTTAACACCATGAAAGATATTATTATTAGTTGCTTCAAGGATTGCCACATTAAAAGCTTCCATTGCAAGAATAAATAAGAATGGAGAGAGGGGGTCTCCTTGACGGAGGCCTTTTTCAAGTTTAAATTCCTTGGTTGGGGAGCCATTGACAAGAACCGAAGCGAAGGCCGACTCAAGACAAGAGCGGATCCACTTTTGCCATTTATTACTAAAACCAACTTGATCCATGATAGAGAATAGAAAAGACCATGACAAAGAATCAAAAGCTTTTTCAAAGTCCACTTTAAGAAACAAGAAACGCTTCTTATGTTTGTTTGCCCAAGTTATTATTTCGTTCACCATCATAGGCCCATCTATAATTTGACGCCCTTTTATGAAAGCCATTTGGGTGTCGCTCACAACCGAAGATATTACCTTTGAGAGACGGTTGGCAAGGACTTTTGAGATAATTTTATATTGACACCCAATAAGACTAATGGGTCTAAAGTCTCCAATAACCAAGGGATCATCGACTTTAGGGACAAGTGTAATAAAGGAAGAGTTACATCCCCTAGGGATGAAGGAGCTGGTCTCAAAGTCTTTAACAAAAGCGAATACATCATTTTGAATAAGGTCCCAATGTTTTTTGAAGAATTTAAAAGTGAATCCGTCGGGACCCGGTGATTTATCACTACCACAATCCCACACCGCATCTTTTATTTCGAGGTTAGAGAAAGGACAATCAAGAAAACTTACCTCATCCGAAGACAGTTGTTTGAAGAGATTACTGGTAAAAGAAGGCCTTACATAATTGTCTTCTTTGAATCTTGCCCCAAAGTGCTGAAAGATATGATTCTTGATTGACATAGGATCTGAGACCCAATTCCCTTGAATGTTCAACCCATTAATTCGAGAACGGTTTGATCTATGGTTGATGATTCCATGGAAGAACCGCGAGTTTTCATCACCTTCCAAAGCCCAACGAATTTTAGATTTTTGCTTGAGGTCCATAATTTTTCCATGTTCAAGGTTGGCTAAAGCTTTGACGTTAAGTGTTCTTGCAATAATTTCGTCCTCGGTCAGAAAGGTGGTTTCCGCTTTGATGTCTAGACAGTCAATTTTCTTGCGAAGCTCCTCAGTAGCTGAACTTTCAGATTCTTTTAAATTGTGGCGCCATTGTTTGATATTAGACTTTAGGCGTTGCAATCTGGACTTAAAGTAGATAGCCGGGTGGGCTACCCCATTGGATATTGGGTCAAAACTCGTAGTGGTCCAGCAATTTAACATGAGTTGTGGGAAGTCTTTATGCATGAGCCAACTGTTGAATAGCTTGAATGGGGTGGGTCCAAAGTTAGCTGCCAAGTTTGACATAAGCAATGGACAATGATCTGAGAATTCCCTAGTCAATGCAATTGTGTGTGAGTTAGGCCACTGATCGATGACATGCCGCGATACGAGGAATCTATCAATTTTACTAAGCTTGTTTCCAAGGTTGTTCATCCTAGTGAACCGCTTAGCACCCATTGGTAAATCGATAAGCCCCGAAGCTGATATAAAGTTATTGAATCTTGAGGCCCCTCTCGGGTCAAAGTTGGTTCCTTTACGTTCATCTCTAGCCCTCACTTCATTAAAGTCACCTAACACTATGGTAAAAGTGTTGTGAAGTGTGATCAAACGATTAAGCTCGCTCCACATAATCTTTTTCCGCCTTTGTTCTTGAGGGGCATAGACAATTATGAAGAGACATGGGATGTCTATATTCTGCCAAAATCCAACAAGAGCAAGATACCCATCACCTTCTGTTGTTGTAGATAACGTGAAATAGGAAGAGTCCCATAAAGCAACAATGCCCCCTGATTTTCCATCAGGTTTTTTCTTGACATAGTCAAATTGTGAATTTGACCACATAGAACTTAGGACAACCCTGTTTATGTCACTAGTCATAGTCTCCTGGAGGCCCACAAAGTTGAGTTTATAATCATGACATAGACGTTTCACCCAACCCTTTTTGTGTGCTTCCCCTACTCCTCTTATATTTAGAGAAAGCACATTCATTGATCAACGGTTTGAACACCGTTACCAAGAATATTTTCAATATCTTTGTTTTTTCCAGTCATAGCGAATCCGATTATATTACCCACGTTGATGGTGTTTTCGACTTCGTTTGATTGAGAACTTGAACTAGCGCAAGGCTTTGAAAGGATTCTGATGTTGCACCGGTTAATGTTGGAGAACGAGTCAGATATGGCCACAGATTCTGACTTGTTGAAGGAGGTTGAGGGAATTGGTTGTGTTGAGTGAGGGGGAGGCTTGCTCTTCTTAGAGTGCTTACGAGGTTGGGTGTTTGCTCCCCTAATCCCGAAGATGGGGTCAATCAGACGAAGTGAGGAGAATTTTTTCTTTCTGGGTGTTATGGTTTTGGAGTAAGAGTTAATGGCGGGGAGGGAGGTTGAACGACGAGAGTGGGAATGGGGTGGATTGTTATTTGAACATGATCGTCTATTGAGGTTAAGTGGGCTTTTTGGGTGAGAGTTTGAGTGGGTATCTGGAGATGGTGTATTGGGCTGAGAGGGTGGAGGAACAGGGGATGCAGAGTGGGCTAAACAGTGATTTGTGGGCCTGGTATGATTTGAATTAAGTGATGAGAGGGATTTTTGACTTACATGGTTGTGGTTAGTTGACCTAGGCGCTTTGTCACATAGGCCTGCTGATGCACAGTGTTTTTCAGGCTTGTCATTTTCCAAGTTGTCTTTGAGCTCAGGGACAAAATCTGAAGTGGACCCTTCCTTAGACTTAGTATCTGCCAAATTTTCAGTGGGGTTGTACTCCTTTTGTTTTTCCAAACTGGGATTGGCATCAGACACCTTGGGAGTTGGATTTCCGGTTGCCGGATATCCATTATTGACAGAATTATCATCATCCCCTGCATCGTCTTCTGATTCATCAGTGTTGTCTTCGTTCATAAACCCGTTAATCCCATCATCACTATCCAACAGTTCATCTTCTTCATCCGATGATGAGTCAAGGATGTACCCATTAAAAAGAGAATCAATGTCACCGTCGGTTTCAAAAATGCGGATCGGGATAAGTGTATTATTGAAGGGGACATATGATGTTGTGTGGATTAGCTCGAGGTGTTTTGTGAGTATACACACTCTACCAGATGTGCGGTTGAATTGCCTTACATTGCAATCTTCTGGTATAATGACATTCCCCCAGTGGCTTGCAATAATGGAGAAAGAGTCTGGAGTCCATAGTTTGGGCGGGAGACCAGAAATTGCTAGCCAAGTTACTCGTTCTTCCACTCGAAAATGATTTGTCCAGGGAGCAAGTGATTTGAAGTGTTTTGAAACTGTGGAGTTTGAGAGCATTTTGTTGGCATCAGATTTATCCGGGAGAGTTATATTGAGGAATAAACCACCAATATATTTAATAGAAAAGTCCTCGAAACCCTCATCAAGAATTAGGTTGTGGATGTTCGTAGCTCCATTGATGGAATGAAGTTCTGCAATGATTGTGTTATTTGGCTGGTTATGTGGTGATAGTGTGGGTTGGGGGAGGTTGATTATGTGTTTAGTTGGCTGTTGGGTTTTCTGGGTCAGGGTATCCGCATATGAGGTTCCGACGACCTTACTCACTGATATTGTGTGTGGGTTATGGCGGTGAAGGTTGGTGGTGGCGCTAGTGGTGCTCTTGTGATTCCATCTTGGGGGGCGTTGGTGACGAGCGATATTGCACAACACTTTTTGGTTACCAATGTAAATGCTATTGAGCCTCTGCTCAAAAGTGATGAGATTTTCGACATTCAAAAACCTTGCAAATCCGAATCGCTTCCCTTGCTTGTTGCGCTTTCCAGCAATGTATACATCTTGAACCTTGCCATATTTAGCAAAGATGTCCTTCATGATCGAGTGGTTCCATGAGGTAGGGAAATTCGTGAAGTAAAAAGTGGTTGTGTTGGTTTGGTTTGTGGTGTGGTTGAGGTGCTTCTCCATGCCTGATTTTTGTTGGTTGTTCCTAAGATGACGGTTCTTTTTCCCGATGACCCAAGTCCACCCATCTTCTCTCTCATCTGACTTTTGAAAGTAATTGTATGAAAACTTAAATTTATACTTATTAAAACTTTAATTGACACTTGTATGAGGCATTTCGTTTTTTTTTTTCTTTTTTGATTTTGGTTTTCCAAGTCAAATAAAAAATCCGAACCAAAACTTTTAGTTTAAAAAAAATCAAAACCAGAAAATCGTTTTCTGAAGTGGTTCAGTTTCTTTGAGACGTTTTCTTTTAGGTTTTTGAGTTATGTTTTATTTTTTCGGTTTTGTTGCTTACCCATTCGGACACAAACACTATAAAATTAAAATCCAAGTAAAGTATCAAATCAACATTTTTTTCGAGTTAATTTTTAACTCAACAATTTACAACATATATTTTGTACATGTTAAACTTATAGTATATCTAAAAGGAATTTAAATTTAATAGATAGAAACAGGATATAAAGATCCTTACCCTAAATATTCTTCAATGATAGCCTATAAATATAGAGTCGTTGGCTCTGAGTACAACTTGTGGCAACTGATGGAAGCTTCCAAGACATGTGTGCCAATCAATTTCAGACTCAATCACAAAATACTGTCCTGGGATTTCTTGCACCAGTATTTGAGCTTGTATGAACATGCTGGATACTGATAAGCTTGACGAATGATGTGATTGACATCATCCCATGGGTATGAACCACTATGTCAAATATTCCAGTTGTTGTTGTTTGATGCTTGCCTAACCGATATGTTCACAAACTCCAAAGGTGGGAAAATGTGTCTTTGCACATGACCGTCCCCATTCCAGAATATTATGTTGTAAAGCTCACACACATCGAGAAACTGCTGGTAGGTCGCACCGCACACGGCCGCTGCATTAACGGAACTCATTCTCCCGTCGTTGAGATTTTCAATGTTCTCTCTTGACAGGTTCATGTTCAACGCCATACTTTTTCAAACATGCTTTGCTAGGTTTGAATAAGTGAGTTTGAGCGGCGCAATATGAACTCTCTTTTGAAATGTATGTATTTAGTGATCATGAGTGTTCTAACCGAGAGTTTGTTGCCAGTTGTTCGTTGATGGTTCTAAGCGAGGGTATGTTTGGCAAAACTAGTTGTAATGTAAGCTATAAGCTCTAAACTGCAAAGTTGTTAACATGAGCTACAAGCTCAAAATCGGCCATTTATATTTGTACTTTTATTTTACGACACACAAGCAATAAACCTTTCAATCATTATTGGAATAGGTGGTCTTGGAAGTGTAACAAGCTATTGGTAAATCTGATTCCTTACTATTTTTTTCTCATATTATTGCTCTGTTTTTCAAAAACTAAGGTAGGGTATGTTTAATATTTTTTGTTTAATATGCACCCTCATTTAAAATGTATATGGAGTTCAAAGTGTCCTTAACGAGAGTTTGTTGCCAGCGATTCGTTATGGGTTGCAACATTATGCTTTTCTAATTTTTTAGGGAAAATGACGCAAATGGACCGCGCGCCATGAGGCATATCACTTTCTGGACCATTTTTTTTTAAATTTGAAAATGGACCGATAGCAACCGCTGTCATTGGGCAACTCAACCACATTGCGACAAGTGTCCCGTATGTGTAAGGTCTTGTCTTTTGGGCAACTAACGTTCGTTGGGCAACCATATATTTTAAAAAGGGTTTTATCGTCATTTTACCTTACATAAAAAGTAGACATTTGAGTAGTGAAAGTACAGTGCATTTATAGTCAAAATCCAATAGTCACTCGTCTTCATCATTTGTCTTCTTCACTCTCTGTTTTTTCCTTCTCGCATAATAACATTCTTAGTTACTGTTTTCACAAATGAAACCGTCTGCTTCGTCAGCACCTCTCTTCCTCCTAACGTAAACTGTTCATTGCAACATAATTTTTCCTTTCGCGACATTTTTTTCAAACAAGCAAACCACCTTCGATTGCTCAATCTTTTTTTCCAATAATGTGGCAAAATATGGTACATAAATATTGATATTGTTGTTTATTACATATGATTTATTTCCAATTGGTTCTATGTTATAATAAATCGTTGTTGTTATTCGATTATTGCCTATGTTAGATAGGTGTTAATTCCATTTTATAATCCATTGCTCTTTTTTATGTCTGTCTGATTCGTAATTATGTAGTCTATAATACCTTAGATGTAGTTAGTTAAGTATGTAACATTACTTGTTTCATTAAAAATTTTAGTGGCAGTTTGTAGACCAATAAGGAGTCGTTGAAATGGGTCCAGGTCCAGCCATTGAATCTGGTATATTAGGGTAGCTGGTTTAGATGCATCATCCGATATGACTATGCTATTGTTTACGACATTGGTATAGATTCCTTCTATGGTCTGAATTAATTTTTTGTTTTTGTTGACCGTTTTTAGGACTATGAATCTAAGTTAATAATTACGAGTATACTAAACTACTTTCCGTTGATAAAGCAAAAGTAAGGCCCCAAAATGCTGCATCTTGTTTAGGAGTAGGGCTGAGCATCGGGGCAGAACCCGACCCGAAAATACCGAATCCCGAATACACTCTTTAATCAAACCCGAGTCCCGACCCGTTGATAGTCGGTCGGTTTCGGGAAAATGGCGGGCTAATCGGTCGGTTGTCAAGACAAACGGGCCTAGCCCGATTTCACTATATATTTCCAACCCAGCCCATTTCCAGCAACCATTTCCAGTAGATCCATTTCACTATATTTTACAAACGGGCCTAGCTACTGATGCCATTTCTAGCAACCAAAACATATATTTCCAAACCGAGTAAGTCTTGATTTTGAGATTAGATTGATTTGGTTCTTGTATGTGTATGATTTTGAGATGAGATTGATTGATTTGGTTCTTGCTGAGATGAGATTAATTTATCCAACCGAGTAAGTCTTTCTGGGAAATGAGAATAGAATGAAAAAGAGAGTGTAGGGGCGCACAATTTGGAATAAACCTAATAAGTATTCGGGCCATCGGGTAATACGGGTTTCAGTCGGGTTTTCTCCCCGACCCGACCCGATACCGATAAAATGTGATTTATCCAACCGAGTCCTGACCCATTTGATAGTGGTCGGGTTCGGGGGCTTGTCGGGTCGGTCGGTTTGTCGGGCTAATCGGGTATCGGTCGGTTTTGCTCAGCCCTATTTAGGAATATCTGTTTTGGAAGATGGATTGATCTCTTGTTTTTTGAACATGAAACACAGAGCATTGATTATATGCTAAGGAAACTGCATACACTTGACGATGCTCATTATGATATACCCTTCATTTTTTACATTGAAGGACATGCTTTACATTTTGGTGGTCGTGAGTTTTGTCTAATGACAGCGCTGCCGGCTTGGTCGTGTAAGCTTTGGGTTGTATACATCTGGTTCTCACAATTTTCGCAACAGGTTATTTCCTGACAAGCAAGGCTATATTCTAACTAACTATGACGTAATTGGTGTTATCCAGGATTAAGAGCGGTTTCGACAGATATCTGATGAAGACGTTGTACGTCTTTGTCTTTTGTTAGCCTTAGAGGTGATCTTTATGTGTCGTTTGTTGACATGCGAGGTGGATGATACACTGATGAGGTTAGTTGATAATCTAGATGATTGGAATGCTTTTACATGGGGTGACCATATTTGGACTCATTTATACGACCAAATTCATAATGTATTTGATAAGCACACGGATGACCACCTTTTTAGATTAAAGAAAGATCCAAAGGTTTGTCCGACATACACAGTGTCTGGATTTCTGTTTGGGTTTTAGGTATGCATTTTCCAACTTAACCTTATTACTGAGTTCTATATTTAAAAGTTTATGTTTCTTTATCTTAATTTTTTTTATTTGTATAGTTGTGGATCCTTTAGTCCTTTAAAAAATGTCATGTTTGGTGGGTTAAACATCCAAACGTGATACCAAGAGCACTAGGCTCTTCTAGGAAGTCCATCTTTAAAAGAACCGATCGTTTGAACCTTTTTTCAAAGGTAAGCCTGTTAAACTTTGTGGTTATTTATTACTTGTTTATAGGTAAAAAGTAAACATACACAGAAAAGTATATGTTCCATTTCCACCTATTTAAGTCAAGGCATATGCATAAATACTAAAAAGATCTGCACAAATAGTCACAACAGATTTCAGGTGCACATATTATGGATTAAACAGATAACAACCATTCCAGTTTTTTTAGTACATCAACAAACCAATAGATAAGGTAAACAGATGTTACTTGTAAGCCATTTTTCTTTTCCCTTTGTCAGCCGCTCCTGCGACTGTGGAGGGATTATTTGTGCCAAATTTCTTCTCTTTAATATCAGCCCATGTTTGTTTATTTGAAAGTCCTATTACCCGAATCCTTTTACCCGGGAGGTTCCGACTTTGGGCATCACTAACTGAAGGCTTTTTTCCTCAAAACTCGTAGACCTTGCCCTTTTCAACAGACTGTCGCGGTAAGCTACCACATCGGGTCTGTCAGAATAGTCACTTGAGCTGTAGGTGGGCAAATAGCTGGATATAGAGCTTGAAATTCTTTCAGAGCTTTCAATGTTTGGGAAGTATGAATCCCATGGATTACATGGTTGCATTGTATCTGAAGTGCTTAAGGACACTGTTATGTTTGAATCAGAAGAGATTGTTATGATATCTGCAAAATATACAAATACTTTGAAGATACGTGAAAACAAGCTTAGCATTAGCAAAATAAGATTTACAGAAACAAAAACCCACCAGCTTTTTTTGTAGTCATTTTTATTAGGGTTTTGCTGATATGTGTGTGTAAAACCAGTGTTAATGTACGTCTGTTTATGACTGTGCCTGTGACTATAAATCTCACTATAAAAGAAAGCGTCTACCTAACCGCATTTAAAAGCATTAACATCCTAATAAATGCTGGTTGTTGACCTTATCCCTTACCTTTGAAATTATAACTAAAGCTTACGCTAGAGCTTAGTTGTACACCATCCTCTACATTCTAACATAATTACAATAAAACTTTTGTAACCGTCATACATGCATTTGTAACCCTGTTCAACACTGTTTACTTAAAATCAGCAGTGTACATGCATCTGTAACCATTTATTACTTGGTCTTCATCACTGGCAGTATTAACTTCCACTTGCAGTTTATGACTTTAATTACAGATCCCTTATAAAATGGTTTCTTATCTCACTATGTATTGTTTTTTTAATGATAAGCATTATTTTAAATATTGCGCAAGATCGTATGAAAACTGTACTTCTTCTAGGTTGTCTGAGTTGTGACGCCCTACTCTTTTAAACCTGATGCCGTCAAGTGCAAAATAGCAATTTGCTCTCTGAGTCGTCTCAAGGTGTGTCGCGACGGCGTCGCGAATTGGCTGTGACGCCGTCCCCTTCAGTTCCAGCAGCTTGAGTGTCTCGATTCTTGACTTTGGCCATTTTCTTCATATATTCGCGCCTTTCGTCCGAATAAGTGTCATTCCAACAATTTGCCTTCAAGAGACCTAAAAATTGAAAAGGAACGAAATTAAGTAGTAACACATACAAAAGTGATCAATTAAGGGTTTAAATGACCCCTCAAAAGTGTACCTTTTAAATCCTTATCAGCTTCCTTGATGTTATTTTTCTACTTATGAAAGGATTGGTGATGATTGGTAGTGAGTGGGAGAGGTTGAAATGGTTGAGTCAAGGCTCTTTATATAGCCTTCTGGTATGTGAAGTACCGAAGTACTTCAATAGAGATTGCGACGCACTTTGTGAATTTTTTGGCGTCAAAGTTTTCATAAAATAGAAGAAGTACGGTGCACATAACTTCCAAAACCGGCAAATTTTATTAAATAAATACTTTTTTGACTTCCTTGACCGCAGAGATAAGTGCGGCGTGCATGAGAGGAAAACCAACGCACTTCTCTTATGACTTAGATAATTTTGTAAGCTTTATTTGACGCGGGCTTATTTGATAGATATATTTGTATTCTTTTGCGTCTCCTGCTCGAACTATCTTCAAGTGAACACGCACATATTTTATGCTATTAAGTATCAATAGGTCATGAGAAATGACAATAAAATATATAATAATGCATCCGAAAATATGTATAAATATGGCGTTATCAAGTGTATTGAATCATGAGGTATTGTATTGACACTTAAACTATTCTTTAATGATTAACTATTCATAATGCTTAATATGATGAGTTTTGTGAAAATTCAACACCTTGTCCTCTCTCGTAAAGGTCATCACGAGATTCTTTTTAAGCGGCATCGTTTATTCAATCTCTGATTGATTGATGGGATATTGAGATAATAAACATATCTTTTAAGTGTGTATAGATATTGCAGTTACATACATATATACTGTGTCACATATGGTTATAATATACAAGAAATTCAAAATGAACATAGGTGTTAATAGATATTGTTTATGTTATTTTGGTAGCATACAAGTAATTGGAAGTGAATATGTGTTTGGGAAAGAAAGAATAACATTCTAATACAAGAAGGTGTGTTTTGAATAAGTAAGTGTGCATATGTGTTATAATCCTTTGTGTTTCAAGGGGCGTGCATATGTGTTTTAATGAATGGTGCATATGTGTTTTTTTGGCTCGTACAAAATCAAAAAAAGTAGTGTGCATATGTGTTTTAAGTTTAATATAAATTCAAGGATAAATGGATGCATATATGTTATAAACTTTGCTATGTATTATGCTAGTTATTATGATTAAAAAGTTTGTTTCTTATTTGTTTGTGTTTTGAAATATCTTTTTCTTTGTTATTCTATTATAAAAAATATTAATGTTGCTAATTTTATACTTTTCTTTGAATCATGTGTTATTGAATTAAAAGAATGATGACAACAAGTGTGCACATTTATCCTTTTTTTGAAAATGGTTAAAACAACTAGTGTGCACATATGTCTTACTTCTAAGAATGTTGACGGCTACGAGTGTGCATATATGTCTGACTTCCAAAAATGTTAATAATAATGAGTGTCCACATATGTTCATTTGCGTTAAATATTATTAGTCCACACTTGTATAGATCGATTAAATTTATGTATTTATGCTTTTTAGAAATTTGTATTCTATTTATATTTCAATCGATATCAAATTTTGTGTATATCTTTTATGTTCTTGGTTTTTTTATAAATTTACTTTATATTTCAGTCTAGTGACCCTCGAAACAAATACAAGGGTATAGGATTGACAAAAATCCAGGATACCCTAGTATAAGCAGAAACAGTGATCCCAAAATAGGCCCGTAAAAATAAGAGCCTAAAGACAGGGTCATTAGGCTCTAAAGTAGCGAGGTAGGATGCAATAAAATCTTCAAACATATTAGATCTTGTTCCCCCATCACCAAATGCACAACCAGGCAATCAAGACAAAAGTACAAGTAAGCACACTTAGGAAAAAATATAAATGGTAACGGGAAAAAGGGAAAGAAAATTCACCAAGGAGCGACGACGAGCTTGCGACAAGCGCAACGAGATGCTCATGCGGATTATCATTTACAATGGTACATCACGTCATTCCCATAATATCAGTCAAGACATCATCTAGGGCAGCTAAGTAATCTGCTCCTGGACGTTTGACAAATGGTCGAAAGATCAAACCCCAACGATCAGTCTCCCCAAGGAGGAACTTGGAAAAAACCAACACAAGGCAATAGGCCCGCAAAACACTCGACAACCTCTTAAGAACATTTGACAAAATGACACACTCTACCACTTGTGTACTTAGAGTTCCAAACCTGACCAATCAAACCCAACCACAACTAAACACTCAACCTGAGCCTCGACAAACTATGCCACTAACTGTGTAAAAGATTTTGTAAACTCTTACAAATACAAAAAAGCAAAAAACCCTTAGAAGAACAAAACTTGAGACAAACACATGCCTTTGTAACTTACACCCCACAAAAAATAGAATAGACTAACAAAGTTTAAAGGAAAGAGACTTGAATTTTCCTTGGAATGATTCCTACAACAATTAGGGTACACCCCTTTTATAGGCAAAATAAATGGGGGCCCAACGGACACGTGTCTAAAAACCATTCAGAGTTAAAATCACATTAAAAGCATAAACCTTGTATAAAAAGTAATGTACTTCGAGGTGTCAGACTTTAAGACTCTAACAACGGCTAATAGACAGCCTCCAATATACATCGAGGAAAGTCTGACAATCTCTAGTTAGGAAGAATCTGAAATGACTGGGAGAGAGACTATTATGACTAAAACAAAATCCTAAGCCACACAAAAATTTAAAAGCAACTCAAGCATAAAGCCTGACAACTACTCATTATTCACAATAACTCCTGACATATATCAACATTAAGAACTATACATGCATTCAGTATGCATCAGCCTCCTTGGATCCAGGAAGACACAATCAAGAGAATCCCAGGAGACCTCATATCTTTAGCATGAGTCCATCATCGCATTTCCCTTAAATTAGTCAAATACACTAATGGACTGGGATGGGGGACTTGATAGCGTATAGGACCTTCAGCCCACTCGGCAAGGCCCATACACGATAGACTCGACCCAAACATAAGGCCGACAAGGTCGGAGTCTGGAAAAAAGCCTGGGAAATACTTCCACATGCAACACCTTGACAGAACTTGCTTGAAAAACGTGTCAAGGCGAACGGTACGTTTGAGAATCTTGCCAAGACCGTTAGGACGAGCACCACGTGCTCTCATAACTTCTTCTCTTGATGATCCACGTGGACCATCAGTTTGCCTTTATGGGTTCTCACAACCCTAAAGGACCTCCTATAAATACTTGGCCGTTTCTCCAAAATGGCCCAACCTAATCTCAAGCAATATATGTCAGACTAGCCCTGACAACTCTACATCCAAGTCGATTATCCTCTTGGGTCATTGACACAAACCAATTGAGTTGACTCGTGAGCGTACCCCAACTCGTGACTCGGTCACACTTTGGGGTCCTTACCGAACGTGAGAAATCAAACGATCGACGAACACAAACTCTCAATATGTACTATTCGTAAGCATTTATCAATGCAAATATCTCTACTATATATAAAGAGAAAACCATTCTCCTTAAACTTAAAAGGGGGAATTACATACATCCCCACATACACACCAATATTTACATATTTCTACAAATACAAATTTTTAATGCATGATGCACAAGCCTATTAAAACAAGGTTTGAGGAAATATGTAAATAGTGGTGTGTATGTGGGGACGTATGTAAATGCCCCAACTTAAAAACTTAAAAAATAGGTAGAGTTAAATTAGTAAAATACCCTTGATTAAAAATGATAAATGATAATAGCATCTACCACTAAATTAATTGTTTAAATATTGTTTAATTTTCAAACTTTTATCATTTTTCGTTTATAACCCATATGACTTTCTTTTCCTCGCAAAAGATTTACAAATTGAACTCGTAAGTAGGGGTGAGCATCGGGTCAAACCCGACCCGAACCGACAAAAACCGCCCCGAACCGAAAAATGAAAAAGGAAAAAACTCAAACCGAGAACCGAACCGAAAAATATATATCAAAACCGAAACCGAACCGAATAACTCGGTTCGGGTTTCGAGCCGGAAAAACCGACAAAAACTGAATCGACCCGAAACCGAACCGAAACTGACAAAAACCGAAATAAATATACAAAACTGAAATCGAACCGAAAAAAGTCGGTTCGGTTCGGCCCGGTTTCGGTCGGTTTGTCGGTTCGGTCAGTTTTTGGGTGGATTTACTCAGCCCTACTCGTAAGTATTATATCAAGAGTCGCAACAAAATACAAGTTCGCAAATATAATTATTTGTCGCTATACACCGTAACTTTGCGCGCGAGTAAATATACAGTATAAAAATAAACTTACACCCCTCAAACTTCCACTGTCACTCTCACTTTACTCTTACTCTCAACAAAATACAAGTTCGCAAATATAATTATCATGGTCATCGCCTTCTTTACAATCCTCCTAACCCTAACTCACGGTAATTCGTTTTAACCAATTAATTACCTCTAATCGTTAATTTATTTATCAATTTTTACTAATCAATTAATTTTTTTTGTTACAGGTATTATAGTGTAACGACGTTAATTGACGGTGATAAGTTTAGTCTTAACCCTAACGCTGTCTTAACTGGATCATTAAATGATGACGTCATCGTTTTGGATTCTGTTAGGAGTAGTGTTTTTACGGTGTCGTTTAAAGGCGGCGAAGGTATAATGTATATCGACTTTGAATGTTCTTATAAAAGCGTTTGGTAACGTAGTTTTGTAAGTGTAGTTATTAATAAGGTGTTTTGTTTAAGATTATTTATGGGTTTATTTATGCGCTTATATGTTTTCGCCTTATATTTTCATAAGTTCAATTTCTTTTTTGGCGTATTTTGAAACTTGTGGGCTTATGTAAGTTTGTATGTCATAAACAAACTTATATAAGCCTAAGAGTCCCAAAATAAGCCGAAAATTGGGCTGATGAAACATAAGCTAATGAGCCTATATATAATAAGCTTTAAGATTATTTATGAGTTTATCTAATCTCGGTTTATATTTCATAAGCTCAATTTTATCGGCTTATTTTGAAACTTGTGGGCTTATATAAGTTTGTTATGACAAACAAACTTATATAAGTCCCCAAATAAGCTAAAAAAATGGGGCTGCCGAAAATAGGTAAGCTCATAATCCCATAAATAAGCTTAAACAAACAACTTGTTAAGTGTGGCGAAGTAACATTTTAATTTGGAGCGTTTAAGAAAGTTGCAAACCCTAGGAGCTTGGTACCAAACAAGCATTGTATACAAAATGCTAGACGCTAATTGCTTTGAAATGCTAGTTTCAAAAGCTTCTTATTTTGAAACTTGTGGGTTTAAAACTTTTGTTAAAGATATCCAACATCAAGCGTTATTGGGCCAAAGTTTTGGGAGGGCCTGCCCATGGTCACAAAAAATTTGAAGTTGCACTTAAACATTGGTAAGTTTATTTACTTGTGGATTGTGATGTTCCAAAACTTGAAAAAAAAGAGCACTTTTGGACGGTGTTCGTGTTGTTTCAAGTTGGTTTAAATTGAAGAAAAACATAGAAATTGTGCAAGAACAAACAATATAGGAAAACAATACTTAGACATTACACATCCACACTTATTCTGAGCACATTCACCCTCACACATACACTTGCCGGAGGTCTTCATGGAAGTGATCTCCCTACTCTTTGGTTTATCCGAGGGTAGGGGTATGATCTGTCTACATTCCACCTCCCCCATACTTTGACATCACGATTTTATGTCAATTTGGTCAATTATCAATCTAAAAAGCTGTTTGCTTCAAAGGTTTAGATAGTAAACTTTCAAATGCATTGTTGAGGCCTTGAAATTTTGCATAGATGATTTTCCCTTAAAATACAAGAATTATTAGTTTTGTTAAACTTTTTGACAGTTCACGTGAGCATGGATTGAAAAGTAGTAACTGTTTTTCATTGTGTTTTTTACTCATAAATTTTAACATGAGGAACTGTATTACGATAATGCATTGCTACCCGAACTGTAGTACTTTCATGTGTTTACATACGTTATATTAGATATCAGATATTGGATATGAAATATGATTGTTGTTTTAAGCAGTAAGCGAGATCAAGAAGCTCTCTGGTAATGCAAATGGTGTAGCTGGGTACAAGGACGGGGATTTGGGGTCGGCCGAGTTTAATAAGCCCAAAAGTTTTGCTATTGACAAGAAAAACAACATTTACATTGCTGACAAAAGCAACCACGTCATAAGGAAAATAACCAAATCAGGTATATATCGATATTTGAACATAAACAAAGTAACTCACAAGTTCCTATGCTTAACGTTTGAACATTTCGTGTTCTTGTTTGTATTTAAAAAGGTCAGTGTTACATGTTAGATGTCATACTGAGATCATCGGGATCTCATTTCTACCATCACGATTAGTTTAGTTGATTATGTCATAAAAGGCAACCCTAACGTTGACACACATAACCCTTGAAACCAAATTTATTTAAATGGTGGGCGGGCTAGGTGGGTTGTTCAGGTAAACGGGTTGTATTCGGGTTGAGTTTATAATATTCAGTTCTGTATTTTTTAATACCAACTATAAACAAGTTACCATTTAGAGTTTAGAGTTTAGACACCCTAACCCATTTATTTTCTTGCTGGTTCGGGAATTGCCGCACTTAATGTCCTGTAATCTACAATCACATTATTCAAAAGGGCATACGATCTATTTCTACATGAATCTGCTGACATGTAATTTGCAAATTTGATTAAAGTTTGAGGATTCTAGTCGCGGTAAGTTTTATCTTTATTGTAACTATTTGTTTATCTTGGATTAATGGCATAATAGGTGTGACCACAATTGCTGGTGGAAATATTAAAAAGCCAGGCAAAGCAGATGGACCTGCTCAGAATGCTTCATTCTCTGATGATTTTGAGCTGGCTTTTGATCCTCAAAGATGCGCGTTATTGATTGCGGATCATGGAAATAGACTGGTCCGTCAGCTTAATCTAAAGGCTGAGGATTGTGCTGATAATTCTTCCGGATCTGGTTTTATGGATATCCTTAAACTTGTTGATTAGCTTCGATATTTATAATAACTTTTCAAGATTCTACTTAACACGCCTCTTGATATTTACATTGTCAGTCCTTGGATCAACTGCAGCTTGGGGTATCGGTCTGGGAGTTGCTTGTTTAATTGGCTTGGTGGCCGGTTTTGTTATTCGTCCTTATGTCCTCCCATATGTAAGCTTCTCTAATAGTTTCATCACTATATGGTTCTTTGCTATACTACTCAGTAGAGGTGGCAATTTGGGCTGTTGTGGCAGGTTGGGTAACAGGTCAAAACAGGTAGGATGAGGTTGGCCAACCCACATACACTTTTTTCCCCACTTTGTGTACTTTACTTTGATAAATATAGTGGTGACAGTTACTATCCATATATCGACGAATGGGTTTACGTGCGTTATTTATTTTTATTGGGTCGAGGAAACTAAAACATTTAACTAAGAGGAAACGGGTACATGGGTCTAAAGTCACCCAAGCTTTTTTATGTAAAAACCTCCCAAATCATTTTAATAATTGTTTATAGAAAAAGTAACTTTTTAGAGAAAGTATTACCTAACCAGTCCGACCCGGCCATTTTTTGCCACTTGTAGCTATAGGTATGACCTGTATATTTATCTAACCAAATTCTGTAGACAGGACGCTTCAGGCCATCAGCAACTCAACATGACATGGAAGCATTACCTAATGAATCTGGTGAAACTAGTGACCTTCTACTGCGTCACGAAAAGCGCACTTGCTAGCCATAATAATATCTACCATCTTTTCAAGTTTCTTACCTTATCTTTCAACCAACTCACTCTAATTTTCGGCCTTAACATTATTAATCCTCGACCCACTCCTATGAAACCCGTGTCTTTATTAGATTGTGATGCATTACCACAACCTACATCTATGAACTCCGGGTCTTTTTTAGATTATGATGATTTAAGTAACCACGAGACGAGCAAAACCCATGAAATAGTTGATGAGTTGAAAGATTTAATCACTTTTGATGGTACCCTTAATCCTAATTTATCTTTAGATCAAGAAAATGTGCATAGAGTTGAAGAAAAGAACGACCTTTCTCTTGGAACTAGTGGGAATATCGATAAGCAAATTTGTGCTAATTTTGCGAGTTTTGTGGAAGGTAGTAAGACAACTTCGTCAGGTGAATTATGGGATATGAAACATTAGGTGGTGTTGGAAGCTTGGTTTTATTATGTCTAGTGTCTATCGTAAAACTGTGATGAAACGTTAGTAGTGTGTAATTGGCGTTGATGTGACGAATAACCTGACCAAATGGTATGTAAATATTATTACGTGTTTCTGTTAATGCATGAGTCGTTTGATATCTTGGTTGGTTTTTATGTAATGTATCTGACGCGAGTCTATTGTTCTTGTCTAGTATGATGTTTGGCTGTACTGCATGCATCTGTGCTTTAGTATGATGTTTTTCTTATCTGTATATACTGTCTTGTCCCTTAAATTACTATAGCAAGCTCATTTACTCTTTCTATGAACACACGAAGCACCGTTATGGACATAATCAATCAATTCCTGGCACCCAAGCAAGTGATGACACTTAGTTGAGTGTTAACCCGGCCTAAAACAAAACCATAAGACCCCAACAACAAATGGGAACAGCATCACACTTAATTAACCACAGTATTTAAACATTTGTATACATTGCTGTTGACATGTTGATACAGTAGTAACATCTACAAACAGTTCTCAAAATTCCGACAGACAAATGATAATACCATAAAGATCAAGACGCAACGCCTCTGCAGCAAACTACTTTCCGGTTTATCATTGTTCATAACACTTGGGACTAAAAAGAAGTGTTATATAATATGATTCTTTTCTCTGAATGGTTGAAACCGTGTTTGTGCTTTATTTAGTCATGAGCTGCAACATTTTTCGTAAATTGATTTTACAGATAACTAATGTAGTAGATAACTGCAGAAACTAAATCATGACAATAATATCAGAATTTCATGAGTTAACTGATTTAGAAGGTTAAAAACATCCATATAACATCCAAAAAAAAAAAAAAACATCCACCGGCGACTTTCAACCCATTTGAGCGATTTCATTTTTAACTAGTTTTTAAATAAAGTAGCACATTTAAAAGCTGTGAAGACATAAAATGTTACAACCATGTAAGTGACCATCAAATACAAGTCTCTAACTGACTTTTTTCTCAAAAGATCCCTAACAGAAGCTGCATGGGCTGGAATTTCAACGCAAGTTCGTAAAGTATATTATGAGTGAAAGAAAAAAAACATCTCAAATTATGCACGCTCGAACTGATAAAATAAATGGAATAACATCACAACCGTTCTTTATATTTGGCAAAGTTCTCGATTACCTCCAACTGTTAATGCTTTTTTTGTTCCTCTTGGTGCTACCTGTTGCAGATCAGTCTTTGGCGTTTGCAATTTTCACCCATAGATGTCTTGTTGCTATTAGTTTCAGTTCCTATTTTTTCGCTTGAGTCTCCCCCCATTGCCATCGTCACTCTCCACTCATTACAATTACCATTGTCATTACTCATACCGTGGGGAGATACAAGGCTCTCAACAAATGCATGCTCATTATAATTAGGGAGTTGATTTGTACACTCTATTAATTGATTGGGACACTCAAAAGTAGTGTGCACTGACATATATACCCTTAGATTACTTTATCCATATTCACCCTTGCAAGGGTATAAATGTCAAGATATAATACTTTTGAGTGTTTCAATCAATTCATGGAGTGTGCAAATCACCTCCCTTATAATTATAATCACATTCCGAAATTGTGGATAACCAGATATGAGCGTTACCATGGGTGGGGGGGGGGGATTCAACCCTTTGCACAAATACAGAGAAACTCTTGCGTGGAATGTGATTAGTATAGGTTTGGTGTGAACAATCATCATAAAGCGACGGCAGTAACATTTGTTCCCATATTGACTCTGACTCTTGTACATTGTAGTTTTTTTTAACCCATAACTTATGATAATACCTTGATGAACCACCAACAAGGAAGCATAAACGGTCTTTCGTAGTCCCCAGTTTGTATTTAGCAACACTATTCAACAGTACGGGGCTGGGGGATTCGGGGGCTGGGGAATTTTTTTAAAAACCTCTTTGGATAAATCAAAAGAAGCAATTACTAGCTTGAATTTTCGATAATAATGCCAGTGAATCGCCCCATTGTAGAAGCTACCATGTGTGCCCAAAAATCTATAGTTAAATTCTCCAAGGACTGATCTTCAAACATTTAATTTCAATGTTAAGACTAGAAAACGATATTTATGAGTACATGTGTTTCTGAACCCGATTATAACCTTGTAATCGTCTATGGATGAATCATAGCCAAAACCCATGCCAGGAATATGTTCTTTAATAAGGTCAGGAATCTGGGGGAGACTTTTTAGTTTTATCAGCTGGTGAGTTGAGGGATTACCGACTAAAAGTTCAATATCACACTTATAATCACTTCTACTTGGACCAGTCAAAACAATCCTTGTATGTCCAGTTTGATTATTGTCTGCTTGCTTTTTGAGAGTGTAGTTAAGATGGGACTTAATAAAACAACCACTTGAGATTAAGGAATTCCATGACTTGCATAAGATCTTGTACCGAATGAAATCCTTTGCATCCGAATTGTACACTTAAAACCTTCAGCTCATCAACCATCATCAACCAACATCCAAAGGACTAATCCTGAGATACAAAATATACCAAGTTAGTCCCTTAGGTTATCGTCAGATATCAGATGATGTCCTATTTTTCAACAAAGGTTGTGAAAGGCAGGCCAAACAACCTTTTCTGTGATAAAACCATAAATGAAACCAAACGGTTGAAGTGTTTTGTCTACAATGCAAGAGTGCCGAGAAGTTTATCAACATTTGCAAAATCTTCCGAAGCAAGTAAGTCTTATTCGTATGGCACAAATTGGTTCTTCGAGATCGATAAGAATTGGTTTGATGGGATGTTGAAAAGAAACAAAAACCTAATTCATTTAAAGCTACTTCGAGATTGAAAATAACTGGTTTAATGAAATGTCAAAAAAAAAAAAAAAAAAAAAAAAAAAAAAAAACCAAATTAATTTATAGCTACTTCAATTTGAGGTCACATATTATTTGCACTACCCTATCGTAATTATGTAACTATGTTATGTGCTCAAATTCTTTGTTATTCGTTGTGGTTTCCATGATGAAAACTTACGGGTCATTCAATATGTACGAGAATTCTTAGTAGTCACTTTTGCGTTTCTAAAAATCGGGCTTTTTATGGGCTTTATATGCGTGATTATATATGTTAATACTTAATAGGCAATCAGTTGTCACGCGCGATAACGAACAATTTATTTACTTATGCTTATGCTTATTTCTACACACCTTTATGTGCGTATGTGAGTGATAGTTACCGACTAGTAAGTTATAATAAGAAACACTTCATTAATGTCCAAGAATAGTTGGAAATCACTTGATTAAAGTGTAAATTCGCATATTACTACTGCATATTTATGTTATAAACACATATCTATTGTGAAGCGCGGTGTGATGCGACAGAGATTAAAGAAGAAAATGTTTTAACTCTTAATACGTAGTATTAGATTATGCTTTTGTTTCATTCACATATATTAAAAGAGAAGGTAGTCCTTAGATGAACAAATCAAATCGGCTATGCATAAGAGGAAGTGCCTTGAAACTACTGTCGCATATTACAAAAGTTATAAGAAGAATAACGTAGATTAACCATATGAAATGGTCAAGTCTCCTAAATATTCGTAGAAACAAATGTTTATCATTTCTTAGTTTATGTATTTCAACAACTTCTTGTGCAGGGGTGACTATAGGGGGTGCTTGGTATTCGCCGTTGGCACCGCTAACATCGAATCTTGGTTCCTAACATTTAATTTTATTAATTTACAATAAAGTACCTGCTAACATCGAATCTTTTAATTTACAAGAAAATACCTCCTAACATTTCAGCTTCATCGTCCAAAATAGACTGAAGCCGCTCTAACATCTCATTTGCTGTCACGTGTTCTAGAGTGCTTGACACAATATAATCTACTAATGTTGTCTCTTCCTCGCCCAAAAATTCGGTTATTTTCTTGGAGATCCATGGTCTCATCCGTTCATGCAATCCATTCTGTATAATGTCATGAAATAGTGTGATACTGGAAAAAAAAAAAAAAAAAAAAAAGACACTTACTAACCAATACTTACAAATCATACTGATCTAACATATGGACACTACCTAAGGTCACTGAATATTCCCCTACGAAATCCTTACCTTGTTATAAACATATCTGATCGTTAAATAGTACTGTATTAATAGAACAAAATACCTATCCGAACCCATAAAAAACAATTGTTTTGCAATGCCAGACACATATCTCAACAAGAAAGAACTCTAGGCAAAATACAGGGGAGGGGGTCATACCTAGTTGGCTAGTTTTTGCTTCTTTCTCTTATCCGGAGAAAAATAGTTCACACTGATATGACCTTATTCAAAATAGAAAGCCTAGTGGCTATTACTCGTGTAAGTATCCAATCTAATCAAAAGATGCCATGTTTAACTAAAAGTATTTAGCGGTTAAACTATCTCCCCCTAAGCAAAAAAGAACAAGTTTAAGAATACCAAAAGTTCTCACTAATCATAATACTTATGTAACAGAAACATAAAACTCTGTTTGTATGTCTAAATGTGTATGTCTAAATGTGTACAGCTAGGTTCGCCGTTTTACAAAATATTCAACATTCAATTATAATTCATAGAAAAAGACTTGGCAATTAAGCAAGCAATAGTGAAAAATGGGCGAGTAGGAATTTGGAAACAAGTCAAACAGGTAGCTTTTATTGGATACGAAAACAGCTCATCCTTGGTTTTTGCTCAATCCTTTCAGCTTACCAATTTGGGATCAGACATAATCAAATCAATCGATTTTTAAGTAAACTATAAAGCAAGAATTCTATACTAACCTTGTCATAAGTTGCCCAATTTATTGGATACGAAAACAGCTCATCGTTGGTTTTTGGAATGGTGTCACTTAATTGTTTTGCATCCAAAAGCTTCTTATTATCTGGTGTCTTCACATTCTCTTTCTCTCTTGTTTCATCTCTGGATCGGTTAGTCTCCTCCCGGTCCCTATCTCGATGGCTTGATTTATCATGGGACCGTCTACTGCGTTCCCTTTCTGAATCAGGTCTCTCTTCTTTTGTATTTGCATGTCCAATTCGTTTTGAAAATTCAGCAGCTGCAGCCAAATTAGAAGATGGTGCAAGCGGAGTAGTTTCTCTGACAGCCTGCAATTCTTCGGTTGAATAATCTATAGGAACCAAAGGTCGCATCTTTTTATCCATTTGTGCATCCTCATCTTCCTCTTTGCGGATTAGAGAAGGGACTGTAGTTCTTTTTCCCGAGCCCACAAGACCGAATCCTAACTTTTTGGTTCCAGCGGTGTTGTTTTGCCCTGTTGGTGAAGCAGTCAGAGACTCCATGACGGAATCGTCACCAGTCCCATTTTGTGTATTCCTGTTACCAGTAATGTGAAACTCCATAGCTGGTTAATGAATACAGATGTACAAACAAGTGCAAACATTAGACCATCCCTAGGACCAATTCGGCCCAGAATTTGGTCCTAAATGTCCATTCACTTATGCGCTGAATGTAAAACTGTTCTTCCATGTGATTAAAAAGTTTGTTTCTTATTTGTTTGTGTTTTGAAATATCTTTTTCTTTGTTATTCTATTATAAGAAAGATTAATGTTGCTAATTTTATACTTTTCTTTGAATCACGTGTTATTGAATTAAAAGAATGATGACAACAAGTGTGCACATTTATCCTCTTTTTGAAAATGTTGAAAACAACTAGTGTTGACGGCTACGAGTGTGCATATATGTCTGACTTCTAAAAATGTTAATAATAATGAGTTCCCACATATGTTCATTTGCATTAAATATTATTAGTCCACGCGTGTATAGATCGATTAAATTTATGTATTTATGCTTTTTAGAAATTTGAATTCTATTTATATTTCAATCGATATCAAATTTTGTGTATATCTTTTATGTTCTTGGTTTTTTATAAATTTACTTTATACTTGAGTCAAGTGACCCTCGAAACAAATACAAGGGTTTAGGATTGACAAAAATCCAGGATACCCTAGCATAAGTAGAAACAGTGATCCCAAAATAGGCCCGTAAAAATAAGAGCCTAAAGACAGGGTCATTAGGCTCTAAAGTAGCGAGGTAGGATGCAATAAAATCTTCAAACATATTAGCTCTTGTTCCTCCATCACCAAATGCACAACCTGGCAATCAAGACAAAAGTACAAGTAAGCACACTTAGGAAAAGCATAAATGGTAACGGGAAAAAGGGAAAGAAAATTCACCAAGGAGCGACGACGAGCTTGCGACAATCACAACGAGATGCTCCTGCGGATTATCATTTACAATGGTACATCACGTCGTTCCCATAATATCAGTCAAGGCATCATCTAGGGCAGCTAAGTAATCTGCTCCTGGACGGTTGACAAAAAGTCGAAAGATCAAACCCCAACGATCAGTCTCCCCAAGGAGGAACTTGGAAAAAACCAACAGAAGGCAATAGGCCCGCAAAACACTCGACAACCTCATGAGAGCATTTGACAAAATGACACACTCTACCGCTTTTGTACTTAGAGTTCCAAACATGAACTGATCAAACCCAACCACAATTAAACACTCAACCTGAGCCTCGACAAACTATGCCACTAACTATGTAAAAGATTTTGTAAACTCTTACAAATACAAGAAAGCAAAAAACCCTTAGAAGAACAAAACTTGAGACAAACACATGCCTTTGTAACTTACACCCCACACAAAATAGAATAGACTAAAAGAGTTTAAAGGAAAGAGACTTGAATTTTCCTTTGAATGACTCCTACAACAACTAGGGTACACCCCTTTTATAGGCAAAATAAATGGGGGCCCAACGGACATACGTCTAAAACCCATTCAGAGTCAAAATCGCATTAAAAGCATAAACCTTGTATAGAAAGTAATGTACTTCGAGGTGTAAGAATTTAAGACTCTAACAATGGCTAATAGACAGCCTCCAATACACATCGAGGAAAATCTGACAATCTCTAGTTAGGAAGACTCTGAAATGACTGGGAGAGAGACTATTTATGGCTAAAACAAAATCTTAAGCCACACAAAAATTTAAAAGCAACTCAAGCGTGAGATACGAAAAGCCTGACAACTACTCATTATTCACAATAACTCCTGACAGATATCAAAATTAAGAACTGTACATGCATTCAGTATGCATCAGTATTGTAAATGAAAATGTTATCCGAACATCATATAGAAAGACCCTGATGTCTCAAATATACAGGCTGGGCAAAAAACAAGTCAGCCTCCCTAGATCCAAGAAGACACAATCAAGAGAATCCCAGGAGACCTCATATCTTTAGCATGAGTCCATCATCGCATTTCCCTTAAATTAGTCAAATACACTAATGGACTGGGATGGGGGACTTGATAGCGTATAGGACCTTCAGCCCACTCGGCAAGGCCCATACACTATAGACTTGGCCCAAACATAAGGCCGACAAGGTTGGAGTCTGGAAAAAAGCCTAGGAAATACTTCCACATGAAACACCTAGACAAAACTTGCCTGACAGACGTGTCAAGGCGAACGGTACGTTTGAGAATCTTGCCAAGACCGTTAGGACGATCACCACATGCTCTCATCACTTTTTCTCTTGATGATCCACGTGGACCATTAGATTGACTTTAAAGGACCTCATATAAATACTTGGCCATTTCTCCGAAATGGCCCAACCTAATCTCAAGCAATATACGTCAGACCAGCCCTGAAAACTCCACATCCAAGTCGATTATCCTCTTGGGTAATTGACACATACCAACTGAGTCGACTCGTGAGCGTTACCCCAACTCATGACTCGGTCACACTTTGGGGTCCTTACCGAATGTGAGAAACTAAACGATCGACGAACCCAAACTCTCAATATGTACTATTCGTAAGCATTTATCAATGCAAATATCTCTATTATATATAAAGAGAAAACCATTCTCCTTAAACTTAAAAGGGGGAATTACATACATCCCCACATACACACTAATATTTACATATTTTTTCAAATACAAGTTTTAATACATGATGTACAAGCCTATTAAAACAAGGTTTGGGGAAATATGTAAATAGTGGTGTGCATGTGGAGATGTATGTAAATGCCCCAACTTAAAAACTTAGAAAATAGGTAAGGTTAAATTACTAAAATACCCTTGATTAAAATGATAAATGATAATAGCATCTGCCACAAAATTAATTGTTTAAATATTATTTAATCTTTAATTTTTTATCATTTTTCGCTTATAACCCATATGACTTTTTTTCCTCGCAAAGATTTACAAATTGAGCTCGTAAGTATTATATCAAGAGTCGCAACAAAACACAAGTTCACAAATATAATTATTTGTCGCTGTACACCGTAACTTTGCGCAGGTATATGTACAGTATAAAAATAAACCCCTCAAACTTTCACTCTCACTCTCAACATCTGCCACTAAATTAATAGTTTAAATATTGTTTAATCTTCAAATGTTTATAATTTTTCGTTTATGATTTAAGATCATTTGAGGACAAAAGATTATTTACATACCAAGGTATCAATCTCCACTATCCATTTTTATTTGATCTAATGGATGAGATTAATCCCATTAATTTAAAAAACCCACTTTCATCATCTTTTTTAAATATTAATAACTTTCAAACTGTTAATCGTTAAGCGGAAAAAAAAATCATTGCGACGAGCATTTAATTATCTTTCTATAGATATGTACTTTGATATACTTTCGATATTTGTTTTCGTATTTTTCACGTTTTTTTTTTTAATTTTTTTCGTTTTTTTACGTTACTGAAATTTGCATTAAAAAATCATATATGATTAAACACTAATTTGAATATCACATGTGATATTAGTGTTATATCATATATGATATGTATATCATATGTGATATTAATGGAATATCACATATGATAAGATGTGATATCTAATATCATATGATTTAAAATTAAATGCTACACAAACCCCTCAAACTTCCACTCTCACTTTACTCTCTCACTCTCAACACATCCCAATAATAAGAGTAAATTACACCGTTCGTCCTTGTGGTTTGCGTTGACCGCATGGTTTCGTCCTTTGACCAAAAAAGTTGCACCGTTCGTCCTTAAGTGTGAAACGTTATGCGTCGTTCGTCCCTTGACCAAAAAACGTTAAGTTTGACTGTTAAACTCGGGTAAAAATACTAAAATACCCTCACTATCTTCTTCTCTTAACCATACCCGACCAGTCACCACCATAACCAGTGAGATTCTCTCTCCCTCTCTGCTCCCCCAGCCGACGCTGGATACATCCTCCCACAGCCGCCGCACCGCCTGCCTCCACCCCTCACCACTCACCAGCTACACCAAAACAATCCCCTCCACCTCCTCTTCCCGATCTCCTACAACACGCGCCCATCCCTCCTCGTTCACCCGTTCATACCACCTCACGCACCACCTCTTCAGCACCACCACACCACCATCTTTGTGAGGGACGAGCCACGCGAGTTGTGACTCGGTTTTCTTGTAACTCGTGAGATCCAAAAGACTAGAAAAATGTCAGTTTATGATACTTCTGTTGTGTGTGAAACTTATGTCTAAAAGTTAGTAACATTAAAGATGATGTGGTAAATTTAAGTATCAAGATGTGAAATTGTTTTATATCTGATTTTACATTTTCGCATGATGATAGGTATATGTGAAAGGGTGGCTGATATTAAGACCCGTCCTCAAGCTATAAAATGTCTAACCACTTTCTCTGAGGCGGTGGGCCCAGGTTTTGTTTTTGAAAGAGTAAGTTGAATAAACTTTCAGTGAGCCTAAACAAATGGTACTTTTTTATGTTTATGGTGACATTGAAGTAATATTTAGTGTTCTTTCCCTCGATTTTGTAGATGTTCAAGATAATGAAAGAGCACAAGAATCCAAAAGTTCTTAGTGAGGGCCTTTTATGGATGGTTTCTGCAGTTGAAGACTTTGGTGTTACACATCTGAAACTGAAGGATGTAATAAATTTCTGCAAAGACACTGGTGGTGGCTTGCCACGTGAGGATATTAGTGGAAAGATAACACCAGCCCTCATGAAAGGATTTGAGAGTTCTGATTGGAAGGTAATGCATTTGTTTTTAACTTTTCTCAATATATTTAATCGGTAGACATGAAAAGTTCACTAGAAGGCATACTTGAATCATCATGACATTGTTGTTGATTATGCTCAGATTCGTTTAGAATCTATTGAAGCGGTTAATAAAATCGTGGAAGAAGCTATAGCTAACAAGCATATTCAGCCTACTGGAACTGGTAACAATCTGCATTGAAAAGTTATAGTAGGATATACGCACAAGATAAAATCGTTTTTATCTTTGACACTCTCTTTATGTCATATTTTCAGTGGAATTATTTCGTGCTCTTAGAGGTCGCTTATATGACAGCAACAAAAATTTAATCATGGCTACTTTGTCCTCTATAAGTGCTCGTGCTCTTAGAGGTCGCATATTCAGCCTTTGTCCTCTATATGGAGCGGCGGTGGTGTGTTTTTCCGGTCAGCTAGGGTTTTCAAGAGAGGGAGAGAGAGAAAAGTGGTGAGGATGATGAATGGTTGTGTTTGTATGTGTGTTTGAAATGGGTCTTATCCACATAAACTACACCGTTCGTCCTTGCATCGTTCGTCCTTATGGTCTTGAAATGACGAATTTACCCTCATGTGCAAGTCACATGATGGGTTTTTAACGGTCAAACTTAACGTTTTTTGGTCAAGGGACGAACGGCGCATAACGTTTCACACTTAAGGACGAACGGTGCAACTTTTTTGGTCAAAGGACGAAACCCTGCGGTCAACGCAAACCACAAGGACGAACGGTGTAATTTACTCCAATAATAATAATGCCTTCATTTCCGATCATCATCATCGCCTTCTTTACAATCCTCCTAACCCTAACTCACGATAATTTTTTTTAACCAATTAATTACCTCTAATCATTAACTTATCACTTTTTTTTACTAATCAATTAATATTTTTTTTTTGTTACAGGTATTAACAGTGAGTTATTGCTAGAAGAGGGGTATAGTGTAACGACGTTAATTGACGGTGATAAGTTTAGTCTTAATCCTAACGCTGTGTTAACTGGATCATTGTTAAATGATGATGTCATCGTTTTGGATTCTGTTAGGAATAGTGTTTTTACGGTGTCGTTTATAGGCGGTGAAGGTATAATAAGTTTGGAGAACAAACTAGCAACTAGTGTTTAGTGTAATTGTTGTTTCGCAAGTAGCGTTTAGTGTAGCATTTTAGATTATGTTTAATGGCTTGCTAAGGGGGTGTTTGTTTAAGCTTATATGTGGCTTATGAGCTTATTTGTGTTTCGGCTTATATTTCATAAGCCTCAATTTTCCGGCTTATTTCGAGACTTATGGGCTTATATAGGTTTATTATGGTATGATAAACTTATACAGTATAAGTCATAAGTCTTGAAATAAGCCGGAAAATTGAGGCTTATGAAATATAAGCCGAAATCAAATAAGCTCATACGCCCACATATAAGCTTAAACAAACACCCCCTAATTATATAAATGCAACTCAAATAAGCGTTGAAATATAACGGGCTAATTGCACAGAAATGTATCTAACTTGTCGCTTTTTATAGTTTTGCGTAGCCTATTTTTGTTTTTCTAGATCTATGTAGCGTACTTTTGAATTCGGTCTTTTTGGTGTTTTGTATGACCAGTTTTGTGTATTATTTGAATGATTTACTCCTCTTCCGGTTAAATTTGAGTGTATAAATTAAGGCTAAAATCCTCAAATAATACACACAATTAGGGGTGTCAAAAAACCTTACCTAAACCCGACTCGGACCCGAACCCGATTAAGTCTATTCAGATTGGGTTACTCGAGTCAAAATTTGAATTCAGGTTATTTGGGTCAACCCGCGTAACCCGAATACTAAATAGGGTCAGGTATCGGGTTGAAAATGTTTGGCTAACTCGGGTTCGGGTCGACCCGAATAAGGGTTTATATTTATTTTTTTAATATATTTTTTCTATAAAGTATCTATATAAATTAGAACCAAATAGCAAATTTATGACTATTTTACACATATTCGGGTTGACCCGAACCCGAACCCGACCCGACCAACCCGACCCGACTGACACCCCTACACACAACCGATTATACGGTACATCAAAAAGACCAAATTCAAAGGTATGCTACATAGATCTAGAAAGACAATACATTTTTCCGTGCACTTTAGCTCAAATATAAACACTATTGTTTCTAGTACTGCCAAAAAAACCTTTTATAGGGAAAGTGACTGTGACGTCATCTAAGCTTGCGTTTGTTTGGGTACAAGCTTATTGGAACATTTAGCTTCTAACGTGTAGAATATGATGATTGTTTGGCAACGAGTGTTTAGCTTTTGGAATTTTTTTGTAATGCTCGGATTCGAAACGCTAATGAAAGATGATTTTATGTCAATCTGGTCATTTATCAATCCAAACAGCTGTTTGCTTTGAAGGTTTAGATAGTAAACATTCAAATGCGTAATTAAGGCATTGAAATTTTGCATAGATGGTTTGCCCAGAAACTATAAGAAGAATGAGTTTTGCTAAACTTTTTGACAGTTCACTTGAGCATGGATTGAAAATTTCATTTGTGTTTTTGACTCATAAATTTAAACAGGAAGGAACTGTATTACGATAATGCATTGCGACTTGAACTGTACTTCTTTCATGTGTTTACATACGTTCTATCAGTATTAGTTATTGGATATGAAATATGATCATTGTTTTATGCAGTAAGTGAGATCAAGAAGCTCTCTGGTAATGTGGATGGTAAAGCTGGGTACAAGGACGGGGGTTTGGGTTCGGCCGAATTTAATAAGCCCAAAAGTTTTGCTATTGACAAGAAAAACAACATTTACATTGCTGACAAAAGCAACCACGTCATAAGGAAAATAAGCAAATCAGGTATATTTTAACATGAACAAAGTAATTCACAAGTTTCTATGCTTAACATTTGAACATTTCGTGTTCTTGTTTGTATTTAAAAAGGTCAGTGTTACATGTTAGATGTCATACTGAGATCACCGGGATCTCATTTATACCATCACAATTAGTTTAGTTGATTATGTAATAAAAGGCAACCCATGAAACCAAATTTATTTAAATGGTGGGCGGGCTAGGTGGGTTGTTCAGGTAAACGGGTTGTATTCGGGTTGAGTTTATAATATTCAGTTCTGTATTTTTTAATACCAACTATAAACAAGTTAGGTGGGTCAACCTGTTTACGATTCCGAACCATTTAGAGTTTAGAGCTTAGACACCCTAACCCATTTATTTTCGTGCTGGTTCGGGAATTGCCATACTTAATGTCCTGTAATCTACAAACACATTGTTCAAAAGGGCATACGATCTATTTGTACATGAATCTGCTGACATGTGATTTGCAAATTTGATTAAAGTTTGAGGATTCTAGTTGCGGTAATTTTGTATCTTTATTGTAACTATTTGTTTATCTTGGATTAATGGCATAATAGGTGTGACCACAATTGCTGGTGGAAATATTAAAAAGACAGGCAAAGCAGATGGACCCGCACAGAATGCTTCATTCTCTGATGATTTTGAGCTGCTTTTGATCCTCAAAGATGTGCGTTATTGATTGCGGATCATGGAAATAGACTGGTCCGTCAGCTTAATCTAAAGGCTGAGGATTGTGCTGATAATTCTTCCGGATCTGGTAAGTTTTACGGATATCCTTAAACTTGTTGATTAGCTTCGATATTTATAATAACTTTTCAAGATTCTACTTAACACACCTCTTGATATTTACATTGTCAGTCCTTGGATCAACTGCAGCTTGGGGTATCGGTCTGGGAGTTGCTTGTTTAATTGGCTTGATGGCCGGTTTTGTTATTCGTCCTTATGTCCTCCCATATGTAAGCTTCTCTAATAGTTTCATCACTATATGGTTCTTTGCTATACTACTCAGTAGAGGTGGCAATTTGGGCTGTTGTGGCAGGTTGGGTAACGGGTCAAAACAGGTAGGATGAGGTTGGCCAACCCACATACACTTTTTTACCCCACTTTGTGTACTTTACTTTGATAAATATAGAGGTGACAGTTACTACCCATATATCGACGAATGGGTTTACGTGCGTTATTTATTTTTATTGGGTCGAGGAAACTAAAACATTTAACCAAGAGGAAACGGGTACATGGGTCTAAAGTCACCCAAACTTTTTTTATGAAAAAACCTCCCAAATCATTTTAGTAATTGATTATAGAAAAAGTAACTTTTCAGAGAAAGTATTACCTAACCAGTCCTACCCGGCCATTTTTTGCCACTTGTAGCTACAGGTATGACCTGTATATTTATCTAACCAAATTCTGTAGACAGGACGCTTCAGGCCATCAGCAACTCAACATGACATGGAAGCATTACCTAATGAATCTGGTGAAACTAGTGACCTTCTACTGCGTCATGAAAAGCGCACTTGCTAGCCATAATAATATCTACCATCTTTTCAAGAAGTTTCTTACCTTATCTTTCAACCAACTCACTCTAATTTTCGGCCTTAACATTATTAATCCTCGACCCACTCCTATGAAACCCGTGTCTTTATTAGATTGTGATGTATTACCACAACCTACATCTATGAACTCCGTGTCTTTTTTAGATTGTGATGATTTAAGTAACCACGAGACGAGCAAAACCCATGAAATAGTTGATGAATTGAAAGATTTAATCACTTTTGATGGTACCCTTAATCCTAATTTATCTTTAGATCAAGAAAATGTGCATAGAGTTGAAGAAAAGAACGACCTTTCTCTTGGAACTAGTGGGAATATCGATAAGCAAATTTGTGCTAATTTTGCGAGTTTTGTGGAACAGTGGAAGGTAGCAAGACAACTTCGTCAGGTGAATTATGGGATATGAAACATTAGGTGGTGTTGGAAGCTTGGTTTTATTATGTCTAGTGTCTATGGTAAAACTGTGATGAAATGTTAGTAGTGTGTAATTGGCGTTGATGTGACGAATAACCTGACCAAATGGTATGTAAATATTATTACGTGTTTCTGTTAATGCATGAGTCGTTTGATATCTTGGTTGGTTTTTATGTAATGTATCTGGCGCGAGTCTATTGTTCTTGTCTAGTATGATGTTTTGCTGTACTGCATGCATCTGTGCTTTAGTATGATGTTTTTCTTATCTGTATATACTGTCTTGTCCCTTTAATTACTATTGCAAGTTCATTTACTCTTTCTATGAACACACCAAGCACCGTTATGGACATCATCGATCAATTCCTGGCACCCAAGCAAATGATGACACATTGTTGAGTGTTAACCCGACGTAAAACAGAACCAAGACCCCAACAACAAATGGGAACAGCGTCACACTTAATTAACCACAGTATTTAAGCAGTTGTATATATTGCTGTTGGCATGTTGATACAATAGTGACATCTACAAACCGTTCTCACAAAATTCCGACAGACAAATGATAATACCATAAAGATCACGACACAACGCCTCTGCAGCAAACCACTTTCAACCCATATATGCGATTTCATTTTTAACTAGTATTTAAATAAAGTATCACATTTAAAAGCTGTCAAGACATAAAATGCTACAACCATGTAAGAGTAAATAATGAAATAACATCACAACCGTTCTTTATATTTGGCAAAGTTTACCTCCAACTGTTAGTGCTTTTTTTGTTCCTCTTGGTGCTACCTGTTGCAGATCAGTCTTTGGCGTTTGCAGTTTTCATCCTCAGATGTCTGATTATGACGACATAGTGTTTTTTGTTGAATGCTTTATGTCAGATTACTCTTCTTCAGTTACCCATTATGTTGAGCAACGTGTTCTCTTTTTATTACCCACCAAGTGTTTGTAAAAATGTCTCACTTAATTAAGCACTTCTTTTTTTAACAAGCCTACTAAATTGATGCACTAGGAGGGACACTTTTTAAATTAACTTATTGAAATTTGGTGGCTTTTGGTCACGTTGTATTGAAGTGTTTGGTCTCAAAATGCTACGGATGATGTATTTCAACTCATGAAAACTCATTATGTACTTATATTAGACTACAAGAGTAAGGACTTTATAACTCTAATTCGAGCTCTAATAATGTTCTGAAATTTTTATGTAGCTCGTGAGTAACCATTCTGCTTATTTGTTTAAAGATATAAGCAAATGTATAGATTTTAAGTATAATTCTCTATTATGGATATTTGTTACGATATGTCTTATAATATGCTACCTTCCCTAAAATGTGAATTAACGGTTAATGAGTTGATGCGTTTTCTTAATATCTCGCGAGTCAGAGAGACAACTACTTCTTATTGGAATCGTATTGATATTCGTCATGAAGTGATTTTGAGTTTCTCTGATATATTCTGGATGTAGTAATGTGATGAATCACTACTTTTAAAAGGTCAAAATCAAGATCTTTAATATCACTACTTCCTCGGTTCTTATTATTTTAATTTCATATCCGTTCGATAAATATGTACAAAAACCTTATTTCAATCTATTTTGCTTATGCAGATTATTGCATCGTATTAATCACATTACCAGGTACTTCATTAGTCATCTCATCTCAAATGATGCAACAGTTTTGCCCACTAAGTGTATGCTTTCATGCTAGAGTACGTGTTTCATTTGCAGTTATTGAGAATGACATGATCAAGACTACAGTAAATCAATGGCGGGTAAGGGTGAACATAAAACCGTCAAATGTTTCTAACTGCCCGAACTGAAGTAAGTAAGCCGGTTTTGCTGGGTTACACAACTGAATACAGCTGGCCAATTTTAAATTTTATGAAAAACCGTAAATGTCCGGTTTAGCGGACACCTTCTGTTAAAAAGTGAATTGGCGAAAAGGTTAAATATATATGATACAAGCATTTTACATGTACACATTGCTTGATTAGTTGGTTACATGACACGTGCATTATCTTTTATGGGATTACTTAAGAACCGTTGGTATATGTTGAATTGTCCTCACATGACATGTGATAATATGCAATTGTTTCTTTATATGTTAAAATGAATAAAGTTCATATGCACTGCTTGAATGAGTTTTCTTTTGAATGGACTGTCACTTAAATGGGAATTGTACCTTATAGGTTTATATTTCAAAGTGGGTCATTCTGCGTTTTCAAAAAAAGAGAAACAAAGTGGGTCATTCTAATGGTGTTAGTTGTGACGATAATGTTTAGGGGCACACTTTTATATTCTGATTTAGTTTTCCTCATGATACTTGAAGGTACTCTTTTAGCTCCACTCAATTCCAAATTGGTATCTGACATTGGTAAGCTTTCATGTTTTTAGATTATTTAAGAAGAAATATATGCAACTATGCAAGTGTCTTGGGTTGTTAGGCATTTATGTTACATGATTGTGCACGTATGTGGCAAATAATGAAATCGATATGATGGTTTACCCAGAAACTATAAGAAGAATGAGTTTTGCTAAACTTTTTGACAGTTCACGTGAGCATGGATTGAAAATTTCATTGTGTTTTTGACTCATAAATTTAAACAGGAAGGAACTGTATTACCATAATGCATTGCGACTTGAACTGTACTTCTTTCATGTGTTTACATACGTTCTATCAGATATTGCCTTATTGGATATGAAATATGATTATTGTTTTATGCAGTAAGCGAGATCAAGAAGCTCTCTGGTAATGCGAATGGTGAAGCTGGGTACAAGGACGGGGATTTGGGGTCGGCCGAGTTTAATAAGCCCAAAAGTTTTGCTATTGACAAGAAAAACAACATTTACATTGCTGACAAAAGCAACCACGTCATAAGGAAAATAAGCAAATCAGGTATATATCGATATTTTAACATGAACAAAGTAATTCACAAGTTCCTATGCTTAACATTTGAACATTCCGTGAAACCAAATTTATTTAAATGGTGGGCCGGCTAGGTGGGTTGTTCAGGTAAACGGGTTGTATTCGGGTTGAGATTATAATATTCAGTTCTGTATTTTTTAATACCAACTATAAACAAGTTACGTGGGTCAATCTGTTTACGATTCCGAACCATTTGGAGTTTAGAGTTTAGACACCCTAACCCATTTATTTTCGTGCTGGTTCGGGTCGGGAATTGCCATACTTAATGTGCATAGAGTTGAAGAAAAGAATGACCTTTCTCTTGGAACTAGTGGGAATTTCGATAAGCAGATTTGTGCTAATTTTGCGAGTTTTGTGGAAGGTAGTAAGACAACTTCGTCGGGTGAATTATGGGGTAGGAAACATTAGTTGCTGTTGGACGCTTGGTTTTATTATGTCTAGTATCTATGGTAAAACTGTGATGAAAAACGTTAGTAGTGTGCAATTGGCGTTGATGTGACGAATAACCTGACAAAATGGTATGTAAAATTATTACTTCTTTCTGTTAATGCATGAGTCGTTTGATATCTTGATTGGTTTTTATGTAATGTATTTTGCGCAAGTCGTTATTGTTCTTGTCAAGTACTATGATGTTGTGCTGCATATATGCCTTGGTTCTTATAATATGCTCAATAGATGTTCCGAACCTTTTTAGTGTAGTTTTTCTTATCTGTATAAATTGTCTTGTCCCTTAAATTAGTATTGCAAGCTCATTTACTCTTTTTATAAAGGGCAAAGGCTAAAGAAAGTAATGTACTCTTCAAAATGATCCAAGTTGCAAAAAGTAACATTACGTATCTTTAGCCTTTGCCCTTTTATAAACACACTAAGTACGTTTTAGGCTGCGCGTATGTTATTAATTTATCTAGGTTGTGCATAGCTGTTAGGAAATATTTCTTTTTCTAATGTTCGCCGAGAATACACTCACCTAACCAAAGACAGATATTGTCAAGTTAAAACTGGATGTTGGTCCAATATTGTCAAGTTAAAAGATGACCTATTTGACACTGGAAATAATCTCACCTCTCTTTTTAAGAAGAAGAAGATCGGGAACGGTTTAAGCACCCGATCCTGGCTCGATCCCTGGTTGGGTGGTTCACCTCTTTGTACCACATTTCTGCGTCTCTTTCGGTTGGATTCCAATCCAAGGTTAGTGAACATACTCCTATTCCAAACAACAACAATAGGTAACATGGTTCACTATACACACTATAAACAACACTTTGGTCCTTTCTTGTGATCGTGTGGGGCTAGGCATCAACCATTCAGATCCCATGCTCCCTCCAGGTATTTCCTTTCGATGGGCATGGTCTAGACTTTTAAGATCCACAGCTGAAAAGATAGAACTTGACCATCTTATTAGCTTAGTCTCATAGCTTCGTTTATGTGATACTCAAGACACTTGTGTCTTGGGAATGATTAATCGATAGCTCAAGGGTATTTTCAGTCAAAGGAATGCGGCTCCACATTACTCGTTCTAACCACACACAAACCCTTCAGTCCACAAGATGGAATAACCATCTCCCTATAAAAATAAACATTTTTGAGATTATCCCTTAACAGATTATAACCAATGAGATCGAACGTGGATTATCGTGGAGTGGACTTGGATTCAGTTTTATGCCCCTCATGCCATGTTGCTATCGAGACGGAATAACACATTTTCATCTCGTAATGGTCTTCACTCGCTTCTTTGATGTTGTGGTTCAAACAACACTTTGGCACCTTTGGCGATTTAGAAACGTAATGGTCTTCGCCGCAAAACGCCCATCAAAGAATCTCATTTTTGTTGGTCTGTATTATCTTCTCATGTTGTAACAGGCTCAAGCCCATGTCTAGAATGTTCCGCTTTGTCCTATATATTTGTATCATGTAACCACATTATCAATCAATCAAATCGTTCTCAATCATTACCATTCTACATGGTATCAGTAGTCCACCATTACCGATCCTAAAACCCTAAACCTAAACTCTTCCGCCGCCGCCTCCAGCTACACGCCGGAGGTTCGGAGGGCTCCCTAAATAACCTTACTGCTACTCACTCACTGTATAACAAACAAATCATTTCAAAAAATGACGAACAACGGGCAGAGCATCAAGTCAAAGGAAAAAGAAAAAAAAAAAAAGAAAAACCAGAAGTCTGCTTGTTAATAAAAGTTTCTTATTAGTAGTTATTGGTGACGTCATCGATTCAAAATCTGCTCTGTTGGTCATCGATTTAAGAGGTGTTTGATGTTTAGTGAGTAGTTTAATACTAGATCGTACTATTGCTTTGTTTTAATCGAGTTGATGATAATGATGATGACATCATCATTTATTTCAGAGTGTTTGATTGATGTATTTAGTAGTAGTACGGATAATAATAAAGTCTCTAGTTAAAAAATAATAAAATAAAAAAAATTGAGGCAATATTGGGCCTCACCAAGGTTGTGATGTTTATTTGTGAGATGGATCTTTATGTTTTTCTAAAAAAAAACACGCCCCGTTTTTTAAAGGCTCTTTGGGGTTGAAGTTTTAGAACAAACTTTAGTTTTCTCATATTTTCTTTTGATGTTAGTGCATGAGTTTTAGTTGTAATTTTCTTTGTTTTAGTTGTAGAGGATACTTTGAGTTATCTCGTTTTAGTTGTAGGGGATACTTTGGGTTATCCGGGTTTAGTTGTAAGCATATTTTGGGTTATCCGTTTGGTCTTGGTTTATCCTGTTTGGTAAGAGATACTTTGGTTTATCCCATTTGGTCAAGATACTTTGGTTTATCATGTTTGGTACAGATACTTTGGTTTATCCGGTTTGTTGCCTGCTGGTGAAGATGTGCTTTTACTTGCTGTCGAATGTCTTCATCAACAATTATTTATTTGCGTTTACTTTATTGTTTATTAGCTTTTAATCTCCAGTCCGAGCTTTCGCGATTTCGCCGCTCGAACTGCGGGGGAGTGTTAGCCCGTATTATCTTGTCATGTTGTGACGGGATCAAGCCCATGTCTAGAATGTAATGACATTAAGTTAGCTTCCTTTTCTTGTATTTCAAGTAGACATAAGAAAAACTCTCTTAATTGGGTTGAATGGTTCATAAGACCTTCTAATCCCATTTCCATCTCTCATTTGTAATTTTTGCCCTTAGCTTTTTGCTAGGTAAACTCTTGTTTATATATATCTTTCTTGCCGTTAAAAAAAAGAAAAAAAAATCGTGGCCAACCAAGCAATTGATGACAAAGATGGACACAACACACGACAGAGTCTTTCATAGTCCCTAGATTGTATTTTCCACGGACACAACACACGACACCTCACAAATAAACATCAAAACATGGTTGGTTTTTGTTTTTTGTTTTTTTTTTCTTTTTTTTTTAAACAAAGATGGACACAACACACGACATAGTCACTAAAAAGCATCAAAACCTATCATCACACTTTTCTCCCTTTATCAAAACCAATCATCATCACACTTCCAACATCATAATTTCCTTTGCAATTAATTCCAACATCATAATTATTTCCAACATGATACCCCTTCCACTCATTTGTATTCCTTATTGTTCTAAATACCGGAACTATCAAAGAAGAAAGTCGACTGCCAACGATCGACCACCAAACAAAACAAACTAGTCGACTGGTAATCTTATTGTACCAACGATCAACACACGTAAAGAAGAAGAATAGCAAGGTAATAGAATCAGGGAACAGACTTTTTTTTTTTTTTTTTTTTTTTTTTTTTTTTTTTTTTTTTTTTTGTGGTTTAGGGTTGTGGATCTACGATGGCAGTGAAGGGATTGTTGGGCGGCAGGAAGATGATGCACTTGATAACAGTCTATTGGGTGAAGAAATGGAAGAAGATGAGTTCCAATGATGAACTTGTTCTGATGCTGACCCAAGTATGTACTCTGTACGTTACGCTATGGGTGGTGGTTCTAAATCACACCTTTATTTTAAGATTTAAAGGGAGCCCTCCTAACCTTCGGCGTGTAGCCGGCGACCGGCTGAAGAGTTTAGGTTTAGGGTTAAAGATTTTAGGATTGTATGGCTAATACCATGTAAATGGATAAGTAGGGTAATAATTTCTAGCATTCCATAATAAAAATCGGTACAATATATGGAGATACATAGTTGATTCTAAAACCGGGCTTGAGCGCAATACATACAAATGCATAATAATACAGGCTAACCATAAACTCTTGCGTGGGATGTAATCCATCATTATTTGGTAGTCAGAACCATCACAAGACGGCGCCGATAGCATTTGTTCCCATATTTCTTGTACATTGTAGTTTTTCATCACCCATAACTTAGGTTGGTCAAAGGGAGTTCTCGAGCTACCAAGAATGATGCATAGACGGTCTTTCATAGTCCCTAGATTGTATTTTCCACGGAAGAAGTCATATGCTCGAAGGGGCATGGGGGTGTCGATTTCCTTAAAAATCTCTTTGGATAGATCAAATTAAAGAAACTACTATTAGGTTGTTGTTACGATAAGTCGCTAATCTATGAAGCACCCCATTGCATAAGACACCATCACTGTCCATATATCCATAGTCTAATTCTCCAACAACTGATCTCCAGACGTTTAATTTCAATGTTAAGACTAGAAAAACAATATTTATCAGTATAAGCATTTGTGAACCCAATTACAACCTTGTAATCGTCTATGGATGAATCATAGCCAAAACCCATGCAAGGAAAAGGTTCTTTGATAAGGTCAGGATTTTGTTGGGGGGGGGGGGGGGGGGGGGGACTTTCTAGTTTTTATCACCTGACGAGTTGATGGATTAAGAACTAAAAGTTCAGCATCGAAACGTACGCATACTAGACCATTAGAAGAACCTACAATTTGATACTTATAATCACTTTTACACGGACAAGTCAAAACAATCCTTGTATTTTATTTTATTTATTTATTTATTTATTTATTTTTATTTTTATTTTTCTGTAAAGGGGAGTAATCCTGCAACCTGGTAAAATATATTAACCGAAAAAACATTGAAGTACAAAAGATGAGTGTGAGTTCCCTAGCCTCAGTCCCTTAGGACACTTACATCGACCACTACATAAGAATGACATGCCATTCTTATAACTTACATATCATACCGATAACTTAACAAAATGAACAACCAAAAATGACCACAAGTACATAAGACAATACATTACTACTCAAGTAAAAATACTTGAGCCTTCTAAATCAATCTGGCATTCACGTAATCTTCCATGCACAAATCACAAATGATATGGTACGATGAACCCATAGCATATGTATCCCACAACTTACCACATATGATAACCTCCAAACTCATGGATCATCAAATTAAATTCAGTTCACAAATTTCACACAACGGTTGGTGGAAGACTCTAAAACCATGGATAGAGCAGCAAGCACAAACTCGCTCCAAAAGTGTATGTTTAGATGTAAAACCGAACACCAATAATAATAACCAACAATCCTTGTATGTTCAATTTCATTATTATCTACTTTCTTTTTGAGAGTGTAGTTAAGATGAGAATCAACAGAAGGATGACTAACAATTAAAGAACACCATGACTTGCATACACTTTTGCATCGGATGAGATCATTTACTTCCAATCTTACGAGTATCTCCTCTTGGATATCAAGAGAAATCTCTCCCATTTGAAACTCTAACTAGCGAGGAAAAAAAGAAAAGAACAATAACGAAAGGAGCTTTACATAACAATTAGATTTCTCCAAATATCAACTATTAAGTAACTTGAGGAAAAAAAAAACCCCTAAGATTTACCTGTAGTTTTTTGTTGCAGCTGTTCCTTGTGTTTTCCAACTTGAGATTTTAGGGTTAATTACTTGGTGAACGAATAACATGGCATAATCAATTTATTCAATGATATTTCTTATATCTTTCACATATATAATATTTCTTATTTCTTTTCTCCTCCCAAAACAAAACTCAACAAAACCCAAACTCAAACTCTTTCTTCACTTCACTTCTCTCTCATCCTACGCCGGAAAAATATCACACACCATCGCCATCACCAGAAAATTTACAATTTTATCCTTGAATCCGGAAAAATATCACACACCATCGCCGTCACCAGAAAATTTACAATTTTAACTCTGAATCCAAATCACTTAAAATGCTTCATGTGTTTTGTTAAACACTGATTTTCTATGTGGGTGTTTCATAAAAAAGTCAAAAAGATTCATGGGTTTTCTTAAAGATTCAATTTTTATTCCTTTTTCATAAAACAAAATCTCATAAACATTCATATTTTTTAAATATTTGATGTTAATTCACTAATTTGAGTTGATATAATTCGTGGGGGTTAAAGACTCCATTTTTAGCACTTTTTATAAATAATTTTTGGGTGGTTATGATGGAAGGAACAAGTAGTAGTAGTAAATCAGTAGCATTAGAAACTGATTTAAATGAGGTCCCACTTCCTTCACCACGTGAGCATCACAGGTGTGGTTCATGTAGTGAAGTTGAAGGTTCAATGGTGATTTTTGGTGATTGTGGGAGAAGGTTTCATGTTGAGTATTTAGGTGTCAGGGAAGAAGGTAAAGTATGGAAGTGTTTTGAATGTTTGAGTGAGGGTCGGAGTGGTCAAAGGGTGTCGCGGAATATAAGAATGTTTTGAGTGAGGGTCGGGGTGGTGGTTCGGGGTTCTTTTAATTAGCTTGTTTAAAAGAAGTTGGCCGGAATATAAGAATGCCGGATACCGTAAATAAAATGGTGATGATGAAGTGAGGTGGAAAGTGAGGAAGGTGAAAAAAAGATGAAAGGGAATGGTAGCACACTCGCACATTTAATGGTAAAACAGTCGCACATTTAATGGTAGCACAATCGCACATTTAAAAAAGGGTATTTTGGTCTTTTTAATACTCTTATAATAAAACAAAAAAGATAATATATGGGAAAACACCCACCTACCATTGTACACGTGTCAAAAAAATAATGGAGTAACACATTAGAAGTAGCACACTAACATGGTCGCACATGACCATTTTGGGAAGAGGTGTGAAGTTTGTACTTGATAGTAAACCCCTCCCTACTTTTTGTCCCATTCTGAGAATTATCTCTATTCGATCTTGTTGTATCATAGACATGGTACCTCATGTGCTTATGTATTCTAGTGTTGATGTGACCTAAAAGTTATTCAATATTTGAATAACTTGTTGCTCTTTGAATAACTTGTTGCTCACATCTACCCCCGAATCCATAAACACATTAACTAGCGTGTCTCTGATACAACACGATCCAATCACATCCACATGCATATCTTAGTTTATAGCCGGTGTCGGGACGTCTACTACCGCCCTTCTCATGCTATATATTGGTGCTCATTTGTATACCATCACTCATTGCTGGTAGAGGAGAGCTAGGGTGGAAACGAGGCTATTGCCTATAAGAGTAATGTTGTCCATTCCATCTTGCAACTGGGGTAGGGTACCGAAATGGCATTGTATGCGGTTGATTTAGCTATTTGATCAATGTTTGTTTATTTAATTGTTTGGAGTTAATATAATCTGCATTTGTTGTTTGGGTTTGTTATAATGTTATGTATTTATTGTTTACGAGTGCTGAGTCTTAAATTAGATTACCATCTGATTTGTCACTCGCTGAGCAACATCGAATCTTGGCTCCGCTCAGTTCTTGTTCTTGTGTTATGTACCACCAAAATAAACAATATCAACCTGTATTAGGTTTATTATGGCCAAGTTAACTCTTCGTACACCAAGATCAAAATGAAAGAGTTCCAAGAGAACCTCTTCGCGGCACAAGTGTAATGATAACTTGATGAACATAATCATTAGCTAAAAGTGATGGGGTAATTGCAAAGCTTTCTTTATCTGACATTTTCTCTTTTCATCATGGTTGGTATCCGCAATGACAAGATGAGAATAATGTGGATGCTGAAAACCATAATCAAATAATTAAATGAGATATATTAGGCTCAAGTTTCGTGGTTCTTGTTTAATATCTTTGGATCATGATAAATGTAAAATCTTAATTTTTATGTGATTGCAGCTACAGTAGTTTCCGTCAAGTAAGTTTATTTTATTTATTTATTTATTTTTTTAATTCTTTTGTTGAAAGGCAGTTTTCGTCAAGTAAGTGAGGGTTAGTTTTTCCCTTGGGCATTTTTTGCAAGTGGGTATCTAGGGGTGTCAAAATACCCGACCCGACTAAGCTTATTCGGGTCGGGTTACTCGGGTCAAAGATTGAATTCGGGTCAACCTGAGTTACCCGAATACTAAATAGGGTCGGGTATCAGATTAAAATTGTTTAGCTACCTCGGGTTCGGGTCGACCCGTTTGACTGGTTTTAATTTTTTAATATATTATTTTATAAATTATCTATATAAATTAGAACAAATTTGCAAATTTATGACTATTTTACTCGCATTCGGGTTGATCCGAACCCGAGTTGACCCGACCCGACAGATTCGGGTATGTTATTTTTAGCCTTGACCCGACTTTGACCCGACCCGATTTGACATGAACCCGTCAAGTACGTTTATTTTATTTATTTATTTATTTTTTTAATTTTTTTGTTGAAAGGCAGTTTTCGTCAAGTAAGTGAGGGTTAGTTTTTCCCTTGGGCATTTTTTGCAAGTGGGTATCTAGGGGTGTCAAAATACCCGACCCGACTAAGCTTATTCGGGTCGGGTTACTCGGGTCAAAGATTGAATTCGGGTCAAACTGAGTTACCCGAATACTAAATAAGGTCGGGTATCAGGTTAAAATTGTTTAGCTAACTCGGGTTCGGGTCGACCCGTTTGACTGGTTTTAATTTTTTAATATATTATTTTATAAATTATCTATATAAATTAGAACAAATTTGAAAATGTATGACTATTTTACTCGCATTCGGGTTGATCCGAACCTGAGTTGACCCGACCCGACAGATTCGGGTATGTTATTTTTAGCCTTGACCCGACTTTGACACGACCCGATTTGACATGAACCCGACCAACCGACCCGACTGACACCCCTAGTGAGATGAGGGTATCTGCAATCATACTTTAGTACAACAAAAAAACAAATAAAAAGTTTATAAATCTCGTATTATAAATATTTCATTTATAAATACTAAATTGAGCTGAAAAAGAGTTGAAATATTGCACCATAAGGATCAAAACCATGAGAAATCAGCAACGCTGATAAAAATCGTTGTTTTAGACGATACATATGTACAGAAAGCCCACTTACAAAAGCAATAACAAGAACAGTTGCCGATACTAATTAAGATGGATTTCATGAGAGCTGGAAACAAACCTCACCGTCAATAACATGTTCTTTTATGTTTGTTACAGTTTTTTTTATGTGCGTTCGCTATCTTGTGGTAGGGTCTGAATAGGGACTAATAATGCATTGCAGAAATCACAGTGTGCCGACTAAAGTTTGTTATCAAAAAGGATTTCATTATTCAGATTTCTAGTTTGCATTAAAGGCTTTTTTCATGTGCCTCGGAATCAAGACTAAAACAATGCTACAGCCTACATTGGCCTGTATTACACCCCCAGCAGTTGCTTTTGGAGCATGATATCTTATCGTAAAGGTTCATGTTTGTTCACTTTAGCAAGCCAGGATACCTTAACATCAAGTATGTCGCAACTCTATGTAAAGCATTTTAGTAAACACCTTCCATGCATCATATTATTACACAATTTCTAATATACAAACATATGGAGATGCCATATATCACACAGCACAGGGAAATGACCACCCATAGTGTTAGTGGCAATTTTATTAATAACTGGGACTTAAAACCATTCAAAAATACAAGTGAAGCATAAAATTACAATACTATGTCCTAACTTTATAAGAAATAATAAGTAGATGAAAAAAACACACGAAAAACATATACAGCTACGCACGTGCAACCCTTCGCCATTTTGCCATGAACACCACCCCCTTAACATACACCCAATCTTTCAAGCTATCTTGACACTGGAAAAAAGCATGTCTCCCACGGCGGTTAAGAAGTAAAGCACCAACTACTATCCAAAATCCAGTAGGAAAACCAGTGGCCCCTCCAATATAAAACCATCTCTCAAGTTCATCTATGGCTTCACCATCACTCTTACTTTCACCAACTGCAGGTGTAACTTCAAGTTCTATATCTCCGGGACAATATTTGGTCAGGGGAGGTCCACATAGTTCTGCATTTCCAATGAACCTTGATGGTTCAAAGGTCTGGAGTTGAGTGCCAGATGGAATCCTCCCGGACAAGTTATTATCCGACACATCAAGATAATTTAAAAAATTCATCTTAGACATGCTTGATGGCAACCCTCCTGAGAAACTGTTTTTAGATAAATCCAAAGTTTCAAGTTCTGTCATTTGACCAATGTCTTTTGGAATCTCTCCAAGTAGAGCGTTGCGTGACAAGTTTAATAATACTAATCCCTGCAGATTGGTAAACTCATGTGGAATTTGTCCTGTGAGACTATTGGTTGATAGATCAATTGTCTTCACCAATCCCAGATTTCTACTAAACTCACATACCTTTCCTTGCCATACAATCAACAGAACAGGGTATAAAAAGTGTTCAACATTAATAGTACTACTATAATGATGTTGATTCTGTTCCCTAGACAATCCTTTTTGAACCATGGAAATAAGATTATGCACACACGATGGGATTGTTCCATGGAGATTGTTAAATGACAAGTCTAAGATTTGAAGACTTACTAATTGACATATTTGCGAAGGGATGGCTCCGGAAAAGTTGTTTGATTTTAGGCTAAGGGCAAACAACCTTGACAAGTTTGTACCAATCCAAACAGGAATATTACCATATAATTTGTTGGCCCCCAAGTCCAAAAGGCTTAACTTGCGGCAATTCTTCAAAGACAATGGCAATTCTCCAGAGAAGCTGTTGTTGAATAAACTTAACGTCTCGAGTTGACCCAAACGTCCTACATAGGGAGGAATATGTCCTGATAGAGTGTTGTGGCCTAAATTAAGAACTCTTAGATACGTCAAATTCTTCAAGCAGTCCAGAAGTTTCCCGGTCAATGCGTTTCGTGAGAGATCAAGAAATGCAATGTTTTCATAGATTTGGCACAAGAAAGAGATTCCTCCTTGCAATTTGTTTCTGGACAGATCTAAAGAGCTTACATGTGCCGGTAAAGTAGGAATTGTGTCTGAAATGCTATTGTTGGAAAGATCAAGATGCTCAAGTTTTTTCATTTTTTGTATCGATTTGGGGAAACGAGTTCCTAGCTTGTTAGAGCTGAAATCAATATACTCTACACTCGTAGAAAGGTTTGACACGTCATCATTAAAAAGACCTCCTTCCAGTGAGTTGTATGAAAGATCTATATACACAAGATTTGATTTTCCAATGTTTTCAGAGATAACACCTCTAAGAGAATTGAAGGATAGGTGTAGTTCTTGAAGTGTGGGTAGTTGCCAAAGTTTCTCACTTATTGTTCCATATAACAGATTGGAATCTAGGTTCAACGTATTTAGGGATGAAAAGTTTTGAATCTCATCAGACAATGAGCCAGTTAATTGGTTATTTGAAGCCTCCAATAACATTAACGTATTTGGGGATGTGCATCGAGACAAGTTGTTCAGAAAATATGAAAGTTTCCCACTAAACGAGTTGTCAGAAACAAGAAAATACATAAGCCTATTGCCAACTAATGGGCACAACCATCGATAAACTGATGAGTTGAGATTGTTGTTATCGAGAGTAAGGTCGATAATAGATGAAGAAGAGTTGACATCTAAAGAATATGGATGCATGACTTTTGAGAGGTCACATCCACTTAAACTTAACCAATATAGGTTTTGAAGACCTATCATTGCATTTACCCAGTTATTTGCTTTGGCCAAAGAAGTTCCATCCATATTAAGGTAACTTAAAGAAGATAGAGAAGACAACCAATCTAAATTTTCAACTGTACAACTACCGAGGGATTTTAGTGAAAGAATTTTCAAATTGGTGAGGTTTCCAAATTCTGGAGGAATGGTTCCATGGAGAGAGTTATCATTTAGGAAAATCCTTGTTAATTTGATCAATGAACCAATGGATCTCGGAATGATTCCACTGAAATTATTGTTATTTAGGCAAAGATCTATTAAATTTGACAAATAGCCAATGGACATGGGAATGGTTCCACTAAAATTATTGTTATTTAGGTAAAGCCCTGTTAAATTTGTCAAATAACCAATGGACATGGGAATGGTTCCAACAAATTGATTATAAGAAAGGTCAAGATAAATTAACTGGGTCATGTTACCAATGAACTCGGGAATGGTTCCACTAAAATTATTACCAATGGACATGGGAAAGGTTCCAACCAACCGAGCCCCTCTAAGGTTAAGAAAAGTTAAACCAGTCAAGGAACCAATGGACATGGGAATGGTTCCAATAAACTCATTTGCAGAAAGGTCAAGATAAGTTAAATGAGTCATGGAGCCAATGAACGGGGGGATTGTTCCATGGAAAAAACAGAAGGACAAATCTAGATGATTCAAGTAGGATAAGTTAAGCAATGAATGGCTAATCTCACCTCCAACACCAACTGTATTAATGTCGCACATGTCAAGCATTGTGACATGACCTGTTTGGTTGTCGCACGTGACTCCACTCCATTTACAGCAATCTTCTTCTTCTTCGGGTCTCCATGTAGAGAGCAGGTCATCGGGGTCTAGAAGGCGAGCTTTGAAACCAAGAAGAGCTTCTCTCTCATTATCAATGCACGTATTAGTAGCCCCTCCTGCTGCTACAACCGGTTTGTGGCCAAGGGAAGTGGCTGCCGTGGTATTAAACCATAGTAGAACAAGTGAAAAGATAAACAGAACATGAGTTTGCATAAAGTAAAAGCAAATACTTTCTCTCATAATGTATAAATGTTGTAAATAATTTGTATTGATGTTATTTTATCAGATAAATCAACATATATGCCTATATGCAGCTTTATATAGACTTAGAAACGAATAATTGAACGAGAACGGATATATATTTGTGTGGTGCAGAAATTCATGCATATAAAATTGGAGTCCCAAACTAGACGTCTAAAGACTCTCAAGTCTTTGCAATTATTTATTGCATGTTCCTCCAACATGATATCTTTTGGTCCCCCAACTCTTATGTGATATATATTTGTGTGGTGCAGAAATTCATGGAAATAAAATTGAAGTCCCAAACTAGACGTCTAAAGACTCTCAAGTCTTTACAATTTGTATTTATTCCATGTTCATCCAACGTGATATCTTTTGGTCCCCCAACTGTTATGTGATATATATATTTGTGTGGTGTAGATATTCATTAAAAAAAATTGAAGTCCCAAACTATACATCTAAAGACTCTAAAGTCTTTGCAATTTGTACTTATTGCATGTTCATCCAGCGTGATATCTTTGGTCCTCCAATTATTATGTGATATATATTTGTGTGGTGCAGATATATATTTGTGTGGTACAGATATTCATGGGGAAAAAATTGAAGTCCCAAACTATACGTCTCTTTGCAATTTGCACTTATTGCATGTGCATCCAACATGTGATATCTTTTGGTCCTCGAATAGTTATCTGACATAAATATAATATAAGAGAGCTAGGTGCAATACAATGTTATATGTGTGTTATATACACCGTCACATCAACTTTTATTCTATAACATTCCCATAACACACAACCAAAAAGGCATTTTCTCTAATAATTCCTATAACACACAACCAAAAGCCACACTCACTCCACTTTTACGTTCAAAAAAGAAGGGAAAACTCTGATAACTTTCGTTCTATACATGGCGATGGTGCTATAATGCAAGGGGCCCGATGGAGTTAAAACGCACATGGCGCCGCTATAGGAAACAAAAAAGCTATAACGCCGGATGATATAACCAATGCCAGGGGCGGAGCTATGTGAGGACCGGGGAGGGTCCCGACCCCCTAGGCTTAAGCTCAATAGTGTATTTTTTCGCGATTTCATGTGTAAAAAAAAAAAAAAAAAAAAAAAAAAAAATTCGGCCCTCCCATCTAATGTTTTTCCCAAAAAAAAATTTGCTTCGGCCCTCCACGAAATTTCTTCTAGCTCCGCCATTGAGCAATGCAACGTGCTCTCTAAATACTAACCAAATAAATGGACCCAAATAAAGTAACCCATTCATAAGGTAACAAACTAGATAACGTGATATAAAGGACACCTACATATAGTTCCGAGAATGATATATTGATCCATCTACAAATTAACTCAACAAATTCTAAAATTTTCGACTATGTTGATTTAGTAAACTTTAAAGAATAATTTAATTACTACGTACACATATAGGAGTCTCTATAAAAATGGCCAAAAAAATATTAAGTAAATTCAAAATAAATTCCCACAAATATACAAATTACTAACTTATTGACTCATGAACATCACAATATAAAAAGGTAAACAATTTAACTAATCGAAAATATACCAAAAACAACTGTTAATCAATCTATTAGGCGGAGATTCATTAGTAAAATATATTATAAGGCAACAAAAAGGTACTATTAGGAATTGAACTCATATTTTATAATGAATAAAGGATGTTAATGATGTTAATTAAAATAATACTGAAACGATGAGTTGAAGAAAATTGTAGCGCTTATTTGTTGACGCATAGTTGTTTATATTTTCGTGGTGAAAGTTGTTATAATTTTTAGGAATTTTTAGGTCATATTAATTGATACCTTCTAATTAGTATAGTTGTTAATAAGTACTAGCACATTACCCGTGTAAAGGAGCGGGGACGAGTAATACCTTTGGCTGGGGCTAATCTTCTTGTCATTTTGTGGATTGCGTTTTTCAGTGATTGATGAAAATTTTTGTGGTCGTGGGCTTGCGGTGAGAGATTGGGAAGAAGTTAAAATATCATATTATTATGTGTAAAGTATAAAGAATTGAAGTTAAAGCTCCCAAATTAATGTTAGGATACTCGTAACTCCTAAAAACTTGTATTTATTAGACATCCTTTTCTATTTCGTGATATTTATTGATGAGTTTGAAAATATTCTTATTTTTTAATTATACATGCTTTAAAGTTCAACTAATTGCTACTGAAAAAGTCTCGACATTTGAAAAAGGCATAGCTTAACTAATTGCTCTACAAATTTTCAATATTTGTAAAAGCCATAGATCGAAATTAAGTGATGATGTTATATATGCCCAACAATTTAAAGTGGATGGTCCTAAACTGATTTTTTATCTTTTGGTTTTTTTTCAGAAGTACGCAAAATAACTTTGTCCAATTTTGTGGAAAATATGATGAAGACCGAAGTTAATGGTCTCAAAATAGACATTAGGAAACTCTTACAATTAAACTTTTATTTATTAGACATCATTTTCTATCGTGTGATATTTTTTTAGGAGATAGGAAATTTCTTGTTGCTTTGAACTAGCTTTTAAAATTGCGCAAATGCGGGATTCTTAAATAAAATTATTTTATAAAATTATGTAAAATCTTTATACTTATGTAGTTTTAATACCCATGCATGGTCCGGTTTTTCACATAAATTTTATGTATTTATATCGATTAATATTTTATATAGGTTTTTGTTGAACGTAGAATTTGACTTTGTTTAACCGACATGATGTTAAAGTTGATGGTATTTAAATTTAACTATCGATATCATGTTCTAAGCATTATGCGTGTTCAATAGCAAGTAATGACCCTTGAAAAACTATGTGGCATATTTAAAGGTACAATATCATTATATCATTTTTCACATCTAGTAACTTGAGAGTTCGTGCCTTGATTTTTATATTCATGTTAAAATAATTGTAGACATATTTAACTTTAAACCCGTTTACACACGGGTTAAACTTCCAAAGAGGACATGAGTCATTATTGAATGCATAAAAAAAAATATATAAATAAATAAATTATAATAATAATAAAATAAAAAACTTTTCTGGATATCCATACACAATTTCTTTAAGAGAAACAACATTAATCATTCGTATATATGTACAATCTTGTGTATTTATTTAAATATTACAATAATTCGTGTTTTCATTTTCATATTTATATATTCATGCATATACATTAATTTAATAAATATCATGAGATGGTGGGAGCAAAATACTTGATAAAAAATGCTTGAGGCAGAATCGAACTCACATCATTCATGTAATAAAACATGGATCAAGTGCCATACTTGCGTATGAACTGTATCCTTGCAAACTACACCTCAGCACTAGTCCATTAAGCACATCTTGGCAAAATCCCTACAGATACTTATCACATCTTCAAATCAACAAAAGCATGCACATACACGCTAAAAACATGCAACTCGTTCCATAACAAGCTAATTATCTCATTAAGCTTACTATAATCTACCACTTAGAAGTTATTGCATATTCGCACTACCATGTGGGAATAGGCAATTACTTCCAAGCAACCCCGAGTAAGTAGCATTCATACCAGTAAGTTATGAACAAATATAGAATCAGAGACAAAACTTCACTTGATTAAAAAGGTGAAACTCGGGACTACAGGATGAGCGAAATAGAACAAATTATTCAGAAGACGATGTTGGCGATATGTCAGCTAAATTGATCTTTAGCTTTGACTTTTTATCAAAGTTGTCTAAAAAATGTTACGGAAAAGAAATGTACTAATGCTATAACAGAAGAAGATAGAAACAAAGGAGAGCGTTTAAGCCTTGGCTCTTCCTGCAAGACCAGTCTCCACTTTCTTCACTTCAAAGATGAGCATTCTCCACATCTTTAACACAAACATTTCAGTTTCATCGTCCAAAATAGACTGAAGCCGCTCTAACATCTCATTTGATGTCACGTGTTCTTGAGTGCTTGACACAATATAATCTACTAATGTTGTCTCTTCCTCGCCCAAAAATTCGGTTATTTTCTTGGAGATCCATGGTCTCATCCATTCATGCAATCCATTCTGTATAATGTCATGGAATAATGTTATACTGAAAACAAAAAAAGACACGCTCACTAACCAATACTTACAAATCATACTGATCTAATATATGGACACTACCTAAGGTCATTGAATACCCCCATACGAAATCCTTACCTTGTTATAAACATATCTGATCATTAAATAATACTGTATTAATCGAACAAAATACCTATCCGAACCCATAAAAAAAGAATTGTTTTGCAATGTCAGACACATATCTCAACAAGAAAGAACTCCTGGCAAAATACAGAGGAGGGAGTCATACGATCATACCTAGTTAGCTAGTTTTTGCTTCTTTCTTTTATCGGGAGAAAAATAGTTCACACTGATATGACCTTTATTCAAAATACAACGCCTAGTGGCTATCACACTGATTATGACCTTTATTCAAAAGATGCCATATTTAACTAAAAGTATTTAGCGGTTAAACTATCTCCCCCTAAGCAAAAAAGAACAAGTTTAAGATTACCAAAGTTCTCACTAATCAATATACTTATGTAATAGAAACATAAAACTCTGTGTTTGTGTTTGTGTTTGTATGTCTAAATACGTACAGCTAGGTTCGCCGTTTTACAAAATATTCAACATTCAATTATAAAACATAGAAAAAGACATGGCAATTAAGCAAGCAAGAGTGGAAAATGGGCGGGAAGGAATTTGGAAACAAGTCAAACAGGTAGCTTTTTTGTGTGTTAGATCAAGTAGGGGACCCACAAACGCTCCTTTTATAACACAAAATTCAATTTTATATGTTGCTAGTGTGGTAAATATGAGTACAAAAACCTATATTACTAACAAAATAATCCAACTTTAATTTACATAGAGATTTAGAAGGTTTTTATGCATTTTTTGTTTGGTAAAGGGGAGTAATCCTCCACCCTGGTAAATATATTAACCAAAAACGTTTTAAGTACAATGGATATGAGTGAAATCCCATATCTGAGCCCGTTACATAGGCATAAAGCTTACATAACAAGATACTACCTATTTTCTGAACAAGAAAACAAACCATTACTCAAATGATAACATAGAACATAACGAAAGAAAATTACTTCCTAGGTCCTTGAAGCTTGGTGCCATACATGGCATTAAAGGCATCCAAATTCCCTGGAAGATCATAAACCTGCTTCGCATAGTCATCGTAGTCATAGTCATCATACTCATCTTCAAACTCTTGGCCACCACCGAATAGATTAGCAGACTCATCAAATGGGTTAGCAACAACCTCATCTTCAGAATCAGACGCCACGATCTCTCCCACTTTAGAAAAAGGGTTAACTCTCTTAGTAGAAGAGGCGGGCGGAATACAAGAATCACTAGTTTTAGGAGCCCCACCAGACTCCATCTCTTTCAAATCACTCACAAGGGGTTCTTGTGATGCAGTACCTGTCTTAGTAGACTTATCTTCATTAACTACCATTGTACGACCAGAATCCACATCCTTGTTGGTGACATTTGAAGGAGTACCAAAAGCATCCGTATCTTCCATATTAAGAGCATCAAACTGATTAGATGTAGAGATCTTTGTTCCACTCGAACTAGCCATATCAGAAGCATACTTCTTAGTGACTTCCACTTTCTTAGGTTCAGGAGGAGTCTTTTTGGGTTGATATTGAAACTGCTTACCTACAACAGGTTTAGTAAACCCTCCTTGACCCGGAATAGTAGAACCACCTTGCTTTCCTTTCTTCTTATTATTGACCATCTTGAAACCATCATTAACACGTTTAGAAGGCTGAGCAGGAGGTTCAACAACTTTAGGACATTCAATAAGAGTATGACCAAAGATCATACATTTATCACAATGAGGTGGTTTCCACTCGTATTCAACCCGTATCTTCTCAATAGTCGAACCCGACCCATCAAGTAACGGTATCTCAACAGTAAGTTTGTCCCTAAGCACCTCATCCGACTTAACTTCAATCATGCATCTAGCAAAACTACTACGGCCCCACGAGTCCTTGCACATTTGGCTAGTAAAAGCATCTAACCTTTTGGGCGTGCCTATCAATGTGGCAAGGAGACTAAGGCCATCATCAGAAAACATAGCAAGAGGAACATCATGGAATTTAACCCACACCGGGATGTTGGTCAAATCCTCTTTAAGTAAGTTGGTGTTCAATGTCCATGGTTTAAGAATAATAGGTACATTTCTAATCAACCAAGGACCGTTTTCAAGAACATCATCAACACCTTTCTTCGAATTGAACTTAAAGAAGAAGAACCCCTTTGCATTCATCATTACCTTTTGTATACCAAACTTAGCCCACGCATTGCGTACAAAGTAATCAACAACCGGAAAAGCAAGACGTTGACCAAGGAAATACCCATACAAAGTATTCTCAAACCTAGTGTTCACCTCTTCAACCATTTTCATCGGGACAGAAAGATCCACACCATTAGCTTTCTTACTACACTCCAACCTATGAAAGTTTGACGTGTGTTTCTTAGGTTCAATAGAAGTAACACCAGCATACGATGAAGAAGGTTGTTTCAGCCCATGTGCATTCGTATCAACCTTATCATTGGCATTATTAGGACTACTAGTAGCATTAACATTAGAAGCCATAGGACCACTATCTTGAGGAGGTTTCAAATAATAACCAATAGCAGTAAGCATCTCCTCTAGCTCCTTCTGTGACTGCGGCACCTTAAGATGCTTAAATGGATTAGCCCCAGTAAAAGTAGTAGCATCTACTGTCACGTCTGGTTTTAATGGTTGCCCATCGTCACCCACAAGAACAAGTTTTCCCTCAAAGATTTGTTTTTCAATAGCACGAATTTTCAATAAAGTATCATGACTAGGGCTTGAACCAAGTGAAACCGGCTCCACTTGTCCATCCGAGCGAGAACCAGAAGTAATACGAGTAAACTCATCATTCCTACTATTAGGGCTCATTGTCGATTGAAGAATCGACTCACCAAGACTAACAGTAGGCTCATTCGCATCATGACCAGCTGCTCCACGTGAAGTCAATAATTCCACATCAGTAGTATTCGAAACTGAATCATTAGCATCTATAAGATTGACGCTATAATCATTAGCTAACTGAGAAACATCGGAGTTCTCATCATCAATACCTGTAGCCACATGGCGTGACATGCTGTTATTCTCCTTTCCCAAATTCATCATCACTAACCAAAAACCCAAGAACAGTATCGACTAAAAAGACCAGAAGTACGCCAATTCTTCAAAACGATTAATAAGCTTAGGATGGCTTCTATCTCATTTGACTCATTTCATCTTTTTGCTCAATCCTTTCAGCTTACCAATTTGGGATCAGACATAATCAAATCAATCGATTTATAAGTAAACTATAAAGCAAGAATTCTATACTAACCTTGTCATAAGTTGCCCAATTTATTGGATACGAAAACAGCTCGTCCTTGGTTTTTGGAATGGTGTCAATTAATTGTTTTGCATCCAAAAGCTTCTTATTATCTGGTGTCTTCACATTCTCTCTCTCTTGTTTCATCTCTGGATCGGTTAGTCTCCTCCCGGTCTCTATCTCGATGGCTTGATTTATCATGGGACCGTCTACTGTGTTCCCTTTCTGAATCAGGTCTCTCTTCTTTTGTATTTGCGTGTCCAATTCGTTTTGCAAATTCAGTAGCTGCAGCCAAATTAGAAGATGGTGCAAGCAGAGTAGTTTCTCTCACAGCCTGCAATTCTTCGGTTCAATAATCTATAGGAACCAAAGGTCGCATCTTTTTATCCATTTGTGCATCCTCATCTTCCTCTTTGTGGAATAGAGAAGGGAATGTAGTTCTTTTTCCCGAGCCTACAAGACCGAATCCTAACTGTTTTGTCCTGTCTGTGAAGCAGTCGCAGACTCCATGACTGAGTCGTCACCAGTCCCATTTTTTGTATATGTAAAACTCCATAGCTGGTTAATGAATACAGATGTACAAACAAATGCAAACATTAGACCATCCCTAGGACCAATTCGGCCCAGAAATTTGGTCCTAAATGTCCATTCACTGATGCGTTGAACGTAAAACTGTTCTCCCATGTGATATTTATTATGAAAGGCAAAAACTCACTCACATGTTATGTTGGAAAATTTAGTGCACTTGTGGGATTAGTTCACACCTTGCAATGGGTTAGGAGGTACGGAGTGTACAACCATAAGGTCCATGAACACCCTGACTCTTGTAGTGGTTTGTATTGGTAGTGCTTGTGGAAAGTACTGCTTGTGGAAAGTACTGCTTGTGGTTTCCACTGATAGGCAGTGTTTCCACTGATAAGCAGTGTTTCCACTAAAGCTTGTGTTTTCCACTGAAGCTTGTGGATTCCACTGAAGCAGTGTATCCAGTGATAGCACTATGAAAGTACTGATGAAAGTACTGCTTGTAACGGTTTTGACCTATTCAAGTGGCAGTTTCAACTGCTTAATGATCACGTTTAATTGGTCATGTAACCACTAACGGCTATAATGGGGATAATTATGAGGCTATTAATGGGCCGATTAATACTCATAATTCCATTTGATTAGCTTAGAGTAAACTCCTATAAATAGGAGATCTGATTATGCATGAAGGAGATATAGAAAACACTAAAACACTTATAAGCGCAAGGGTTATTGAATTGTGCCTAATTCCATAACTGCATTTGGTCTTATCCCAAGTAGATATTCGTGTAACCCAGGCATTAGGGTCGAATAGTTTACTTTGGAAAGTGATCACACGATTCCAAGTGATATCCGGTAACCACCTAGTGGTATTTGTTACTACTGATTTGATAGCTGTTTCTGCTGACATTGATTATCTTACCCTGCTGCTAGGCGAATAAACACCAACAATCAAAGTAAACTATTTTGTGATAATCAATGGCAACTGCTGCAATGAAACACATGGCTTCAAACTTTGCTAAGCTGGACAAGTTTGAAGGGGTGGACTTTAGGAGGTGGCAGAAGAAGATGCACTTCTTGCTGTCAAGTATGAGTGTGGTCTATGTGCTGACTACTCCAATTCCTGATGATGGGGATGATGCTACAGTTGAGCAGATCAGGAGGAGGAGCAAATGGGAGAATGATGACTACATATGCAGAGGTCTTATTCTGAATGGTATGTCTGATTCTCTGTTTGATATTTATCAGAACTTTGAATCTTCCAAAGAACTGTGGGATTCCTTGGATGCCAAATATATGGCTGAGGATGCATCAAGTAAGAAGTTTCTTGTTAGTAATTTCACAAATTACAAAATGACTGATTCAAGACCAGTCATGGAACAATACAATGAACTTCTTGGAATACTTGGAAGGTTTACACAACACAATATGCACATGGATGAGGCTATTTCAGTCTCTTGTGTTATTGATAAACTTCCTCCTTCTTGGAAAGATTTCAAGCATACCTTGAAACATAAGAAAGAGGAGTTAACTCTGGTTGAGTTGGGCAGTCATCTGCGTATTGAGGAAGGTGCAGGATAATGACAAGCCAAAGAGTAGCAATGTTGCTGGACCATCTGTTGTCAATATGGTAGAGCATAACAACTCCACCAGGTATAATGACAACCAAAGCAAACGTAAATATCATGACAACACAAGGGCAGATCCTAACAAGAAGGCAACCCCTACTTGTTGGAAATGTGGCAAAACTGGTCACATCAAAAGGGACTGCAAAGGTGTTAAAATTGGTGGTAAAGCCAATGGATCAGGCACTAATGGTTCAGGGAGTGGTGGTTCAGCCAACTCATTGAAAGGTCAGAATATGTTTAATAAGTCTTTTCAGTTTTATTATGTTACATATGTATCTGAATCTTTTTATGTGCAGGATGATGATGTTGCGTGGTGGGTTGACTCTGGAGCAACAGTTCATGTGTGCAAAGATAGAAGCTGGTTCAAGACTTATGAGTCAATGAATGATGGTTCTATTCTTCACATGGGAAATGAGTCAACAACCTTGGTGCATGGTCATGGTTGTGTAGATCTTAGGTTTAGTTCTGGAAAGATTGTAACTTTGTTTAATGTTATTCATGTTCCTGATATTAGGAAGAACTTGGTTTCAAGGAGTGTTTTGAATAATCATGGATATAAACAAGTTATTGAATCTGATAAATTTGTGCTTTCTAAGCATGGTGTTTTTATTGGTTTTGGTTATAATGTTCAGGCTTAATATTTCTTCTGATAGTGTAAATTCAGCTTTTGTGACCACCACTGACCTGACTGACTCTACCCTATGGCATGCAAGACTTGGCCATGTACACTATAAAAGGATGCAAGATATGTCTAAGGATGGGTTGATCCCAGCATTTGACATGGACACTGAAAAGTGTAAAATTTGCATGTTGACCAAGATAACCAAGAAACCCTTTCAGGGTGTTAGTCGTGAGACTAAGGTCTTGGAGCTAATTCACAGTGACTTGTGTGATTTGCATGCTACTCCTTCTTTAGGGAATAAGAAGTACTTTGTGACATTTATTGATGATGCTTCTAGATTTTGTTATGTCTATCTGTTACATACCAAGGATGAAGCATTAGATAAATTCAAAGTGTTTAAAACTGAAGTTGAATTACAACTTGGGTCTTTGATCAAAAGATTAAGGACTGATAGGGGAGGTGAGTACATGGATACTCTGTATTTTCAGTCTGTTGGTATAATCCATGAAACGACTGCACCTTATACTCCTCAGCAAAATGGTATGTCTGAAAGGAAAAACAGGGTGCTGAAGGAGATGGTTAATTCCATGTTGTCCTATTCAGGACTGAGTCAAGGGTTCTGGGGTGAAGCTATGTTAACAACTTGCTATTTGTTAAATAGAGTTCTGATGTGCTCCGGTTGGTGCAAGTTTTAAAAATTTATAATCACGAATTAACCTTATAACCTATTAACACATACGAGCAAGTATACTCGTCCGCAATAGCAAAGTTTGGTAAGTCGAGATCGTCCCAAGGGATTTTTGTTTTGAAATAGATTTGATTAAAAAGTTTCTAACAAGAAAGCTTGTCAAGGCTTCCTCAAATAAGTGTTCTAGTGAAAATACGAATCAAGAATATAAATATATACTTGTGTGTAGTCTCATAATCAACCATAGATAATGTTTATAAAGGTTTGGTGTATACTCTTAGTATGATGCACAAATCATAAGCAAATGATTCCCCAACCATGGTATTTGTTTGTAAAAATCATTCTAAGAACAAAAACATTTAGGTAATCCTTTCGGTCCTTATCCCAATGATTATCCTATAAAAGTTCCATTTGTTTGCAACATGTTCTCATTAAATTTGTTCTTACGAATCTTTCGACCCTTCGTGATGAAAATGTTCCTAGTCTTGTTTTAATAAGCAAAACATGGTGGTTGTCAATCACCATATCCCCATACTAGTTTGTCACAACACTTTTTGGAATAAAACACAAGAGAAATCCTTTCGGTCCTTTTTCTTAAAACATGTTTTATTGACAAATCAATCCAAGACTAGTATTTTTCCAACAAACTCATTTAAACAAGATCATATATACATGCATCATATTTTGAGAACACTATTATGATTAATCACATTCCAACACACAAGTATATCACAAACTACTCCATGAAAACAATCATATCTAAACACAAGTCATAACAAGGTAATTCAAACAATTCAAGAGAATAGATTTCCACAACAAAGTTCATAGAATACCTAAACTTTTGTGATTACAAGAATTAGAAATCGTGGATTGTAGCAACCACGCGCCTCCAATCACCTAGGATCACCGCACAACTTCAAACTACCGAAACAATGGACAAGAATGGTTCCCTCCTTGCTCCTGGGCGTTTTCCAGTAAATACTAAGCTTTTGGGTTGAAATAATAGGGTAAGTATTAGTTTTAGTGTAAACTAATACTCTTTTGGTTGTGTCACACTTAGTATACAAGTACTAGGTCCTTTAAATAGCCAAAGCACTTGCTTAACTGCCCAAAAAACGTTCTCTCCAAGTTAATATCAAGAAATGATCAGACTCCAATGATTATGGGGAGTTAAGGGAACAATAAATGCGATTTGTGTAACTGCAGTGCCAGAAACCGGATCGGTTTCTATGCCGACCGAATCGGTAATAGTTTTGACCAACTGCCCAGCCGGATCCGGTTGCGGGTTGCGACCGATCGGCTGGGTTTTGCTCATTTTGACTTTTTGCTGACTTTTTCCTTTGCGCTTCATTCTTTGCTTACGTTGATGATTTCCAAAGCCAAACTTGATCTTTCCTTGTTGTAGATGCTTAGAAATCACTACGCTTCCATATCATTGAGTCCACAAGCTTCCAATCTCAACTTCCTTCCTTAAGAATCTTCCAAATGTGCATAAAAACTTCATTTCTTCATTATTCGCGATACCTGGCTACATATACATACACAATACGCATCTTTGCACTTTTGCAACAGTTATGAGTAAATATAGCCGAATATCATGCACAAAACTGACAATAACGCTACTAAAAACATGTTCATTTTAGACGTTATCAAATTCCCCCACACTTAAGCTCTACTCGCCCTCGAGTAGGTCAAACATTTGCAAAGATTGATTTCAATGGTCCATAACACCATGGTTCCAGAAGAATGTAACAATTACCATAAAAGATAATTATTATTTTGCTTATAATATGTGAAAATTTTCTAAAAATGAACCAAACACTTTAGATTACATAACTAGGATACCTCACAAATGGCTTTAAGATTTCACTCAACACTCATATATTGGTGGGTATATGTAAATCACTCAATGCCTAGTCATGATCAATGCTTTTTACCATAAGCTTGTACAAGTATCAAAACAAAGAAAATAAATTCATCAAAGAGG